>CAJHNH020001718.1:0-115000 GCA_905116865.2 Candidula unifasciata
GGTTGTATACCGACTTTAGAACTGGGTGGGGATACCTATGGAGCCAGATTATTGGTCTTCCGCACTAAAAGGGGAGTGCCTGGAGTGAGGATCCCATTAAGGTATTCACAATCGTGGAAAGACATAACAGATGGCATTTTACATTGTTGAATTGTTAACCCAATAGGGTAAAGGGAACTTGGTTGGAAATGAACTTGTCGAAAATGATTCACTACAGAGGTCTTACATTATCATATTCAGATAAATGATCACACCTGATTGACTGAAAATGTAAAACATTTTTTTGGGGTGGGGGAGAGTGTAGTGAATCTCATTTTCTCCCAGTTAATGTATGCCCGACAGATGACGTCAGTAATAAATGTGAGTGGAATATTTTGACTCTAACTGGGACGTCATGGGAATTGTTAAGTCTGAACTTCACGGGAATTATAAAGAAATGCTGATGGTCAAGCTTTATGTGGAGTATAATTATTCACGTGAAGAGAAAGGTTGAATGGCAAACTTCATGAAGTATGATGAAACACGACTGCCGTGAAACTGAAGAAGCACGGAATATTCAGGGAAAACAAAGCAGGGAGTAGAAGGCTATATAATATCGTGCAAAGGGCTGGGAGTCAGTCTCGCTTGGACCCAGGAACAGAGTGCATGGACAGCGGTGGATGATGTGTGGATTCAGCAGATGTTTTTGAGTGAATTTGTTCCAGTCCGACTTGGCGAAAAAAGCTGGCCAGCAATATGTCTGCAGGTCGTCTGAGTTTGTCTGTCAGGACAGCTGTTGTGTTTTGTTCACGATGTTAGTGTAGGACGATTGTGATTTCTGCTTGAAGGTAATATTTGATACTTGCGTTATAATGTGTGCCTGGACAGTTGTCTATTTCATGTGCTGGCTGTGTAAGCCGCGAGTGGAAGATTAAAGTGCTGGAACAGTATTGAGTTGTTTTTCCAGTCGTCCATTTTCTGCTCGTCGTGTGATGTCGGTTTTGTGAGATGGCAGCGAGCGTGCGATGATGCGAGCCAGTAGAAGATAAAAGAAAGTCATCGCAAATTCCATAACAGAACTAACAGTTGGTGGGAGAGTATATTCACTCATTATAGTCCATGAATGAGATAAATAAGCTGACATAAGCTATGCTCATTTAGTTGAATTACAATACTGATTGCTTATACATGGTTCACTTGTTTTAAATTTAGTGTAAGTAAGTAAAGTAATGACCTCTTTCCACGCCTTTAGGCGCATTGGGCATATGGAAAGAGCACCCATATTTTTACAGACCATCAATTAAATCTGTTGCTTTAACCCTACCAGACCTAAGGCCCTATAACATGAGCTCCTGGGTATTACGGCGAAAAAAACCAACATGATATACAAAAATATTAGTTACATGCAAACGAGTGGCTAGAATATGATGAAACTTGGAGACATTGTAGAAAATAGGCTTACCTTTTATCTAGCGCCAATATTTCACCTTTGTGTGCAAATTCACTCATCAGGATCAACTTTGTTTCACAAAGTGAACACCAGATGTTGCCGTTTGATGGACACACCCTCCTCCTACTATCGATCTATTTCAAGATTGATAATTTTCAAGATTTTCCTCATCATTCGCGATCTCACTGACAGTGTCACTTCAAGAATGTATTCTTTATGAAATTACCACAGATAATGAAAAAAATCTTACTCCCCTCTTTATGCTCCGAAATGTTCCCAACTGTTTATTAATTCTTATAGCTGTTGTTTGCTGCCAATGCATGTTTTTTAAAATATAATTCATACATTTTTTTACATCAATGTTAAACTTTTCCAATAGTTTGATTATTTCTTCATGTTTCACACAGCCAGATACTTTCGTATAGTCAATGAAACATAAGTAAAGATTGTTTTTTACTTCTATGTTTCTGAAAGAGTCCTGAGGATGTATATAGCATTGTTTTTACCTTTTCCTTCTACAAATCCACACTGTTCTTCACAAATTTCTGGTTTAATCTTGTTTCTTACTCTTCTCATAATTTTTCTCAGTAACATTTGTGTCACATGACTCATAAGACTCATGATGCGATAGTTCAGCTTCACATTTTAAAATGACGGGTTTCTCTGGCAGAACAATTATTATAGGTTTCAATGAGTTATTAGAAATTAACCCATTATTATAAATGCCATTTAACAGTTTTTTTTATTATTTCAGTTACAAAATATCCCAAAGCTTCAGTTTCTTCCAGTGTGATGTTGTCTGGCCCAGTTGTCTTTCCTTTCTTCATGTGATGCAATGATCCTCAACTTCTGAAGCCAGTACTGGTGGGCCTTCATTGTTGTCCTGCAAATGTACATACTTCTGGTCAGTTTTCATCATGCAGATTTCTTAAGTACTCTGTCCACCTTTTAATTATGTCACTTTGCTCTATTCATATTTCACCTTTTTTCGATTTGAAGCACACAGTGATGTTACATCTCTTCTTCCTTGTTAATATACTTATCTGTTGGTGCATGGAATGTGAGTCTCGTCCATGATTTTTCCCAATTTCTGTGCACATCTGATTCAGCTAGGTTTCTTTTTAGCCTCTTTGCATTTGTTCACTTCACTATTGCTTTATGGATACTAGAACACTCTTCTATATTATTATTTGTCTTTGTTCTATTATCCATCATCTGCAGAATTTCATTTTTCATCCACTTCCATTTTGCAACTCAGTCGCATGATATACCGTGATGTTATGCGGTCTCAATGTGTCAGTGACTCCTTCAATCCATCTTCTTCTCGGTCTTCCCCAGCCTCTTGGTGTTTCCATTTTCAGGTTGTACGCTCTTGCTGCTGGCATCGTTGGTTTCATTCTCATTAGACGGCCAAACTATTTCATTCTTTGTCTCTCAATAAATTTGATGATGGGTGTTGTTCCAACAGTTCTTGTGATTGCATCGTTTCTCACTCGATCTCTTCTGGTTTTATTCACAGCCATTCTCATCTCACATTCATTCTCATTCTCATCTCATCTCACAGGTGTTTATTTTTCCTTCATGTTCTTTTGTTAGTGTCCAAGTCTGACATTGGCAAACTAAAGGCGTATAAATATTGTATTTATAATTTGTCTTTTTGTCTCTATTGGGATAGCTGGGTGTTTTAAAATTGGAGCAAGTTGGTACGTGACATTGTTGGCTTGTTAAATTCTTGTTTCTATATCTCTGTCTATTTTACCATTGTATGTAAAGATGCTTCCTAAGTATTTAAATTCTTGCACTTATTTCAGACTTTGATTTTTGATCTTTATGTCAATGGCTTGTTGCTCTCTACTTATTCTCATGACTTTGGATTTTCAATATTGATCTTCATGTGATGTTTAAGGCAACTGTTGTGTAGTTGGTTTATGTGGTCCTGCAGCTGTTTGCTTTCACTGTGGAATGTGCACTGATTATCTGCAAAAAGCAGCTTACTGAAGTCTTCCTGTTTATCAACATCTGGTGGCGTTATATCTTTGAAATCAATATACCTGTTCATTCTGAATGCGGACATTATTGCCAGGAATTTTTAAAGCCCATAATCTACGAGGGTGGTATTTATGAATGTATAAAAGGTCAAAGGGAATGAAAGCCGTTAACTGTTTGTTTCAATTTGTATTTACTAATTAATTCCCTTAATTAAAAAAAAAATATAGAATGACAAACGCACCAGATTTCTGCTTCTTTTCTTTCTTCATCATTTTAGGGGCAGAATTTCAGAGAACCAATATGATGTGTTACTTTTAAACAAAATTTTAAAAACGATAATTTTCTAAAAGATTGTTACGGGATGAAACTGTTAACTGTCTTGGCTATATATTACCTTTGAGGCCATCAGGTAAAGAGATGTGTTTGTTCCAAAGCTGAACCTCAGCTGATCAGAGACAACTGCATATATGTCTGGTAAAGGTGCAGAGCTATGAGACCAGTAATCTTTGCTTTTGCCGACTTCATGAATCTAAAAGTTGGGAAAAAAAATCCCCACAACAAACTTAGACATCATATGTTAAAAACAGACAGTATATTTGTTTTTCCTGATGTCGGGTGAAAAATATGTCAATATGAGCAATACCAGATTAAAAAAATGTCATGCAAATTTGAGACTTCATTAAGTTAGGATTTTCAGCCATCTGATGGCTCAAATACAGTAAAACCTCATTAACACGAATGGACCAAACATCAAGAGTTAGTATGTAAAAAATATTAACGCTAACTGGGAACTAATAATAATACATCCCTACTGGAACCAACTTTTGTTAACTGAGTGTTTTTTCTAAGTGAGGTTTGCGTTAACAAGGTTTTGGTGTAATAGAAAAAACCTCAAATGCTAGACTTCAATTTCCATGGTGGAATGTTGATTTTTTATTATAAATCCTTCTCATGGTTTACAGACAGTAGTATGAGAGTGGCACTGTGGAAGAGACTGGGTTCGCACAACATAATATTCCTAAAAGAGAGCAGTGTAGCCAACCTTCATTGTGCAGACAGCACAGCAGATGGCACAAATTATAACACTACAGATAAACATGGGGAACAACAAACACAATAGCTAACAAACTACAAATATTTAGTAATAAGTGCCTACATAAAAGAGGGACTAAAATGGTACGATAGAATTACCATTCTACAAGTTAAACATAAATATATAAATCTATCTTATTCATGATACTGAGAAATCTTGAGATATCATGCGTATGATATATTGAGTATCTAACATGAGTGGACACAATCTAATTGCTGATCTAGGTATGCATCTTACTAATGAAAACTTATGACAATTCTAGATGTCTTATAGATAATATACTGAAGAAACCCAACTATACTTTAAATATCTATCTAGCTAAAGATAAACTCCAGCAGTGTATATTTATCTATCTCACTGAAGATATTCTAACCATGTGTAGTTATTTATCTCACTAACTGAAGATACACTCTAGCAATGTATAGTTGTCCATTTCACTAAACATACTGTAACCATGTGTAGTTATCTACCTCAATGAAGAAACTGTAACCATGTGTAGTTATCTATCTCAATGAAGAAACTGTAACCATGTGTAGTTATCTATCTCAATGAAGAAACTGTAACCATGTGTAGTTATCTATCTCAATGAAGAAACTGTAACCATGTGTAGTTATCTATCTCAATGTGTAGAAGAAAACTGTAACCATGTGTAGTTATCTATCTCAATGAAGAAAGAAACTGTAACCATGTGTAGTTATCTATCTCAATGAAGAAACTGTAACCATGAGTAGTTATCTATATCAATGAATGAAACTGTAACCATGTGTAGTTATCTATCTCATGAAGAAACTGTAACCATGTGTAGTTATCTATCTCAATGAAGAAACTGTAACCATGTGTAGTTATCTATCTCAATGAAGAAACTGTCATGTGTAGTTATCTATCTCATCTCAATGAAGAAACTGTAACCATGTGTAGTTATCTATCTCAATGAAGAAACTGTAACCATGTAGTAGTCAATGAAGAAACTGTAACCATGTGTAGTTATCTATCTCAATGAAGAAACTGTAACCATGTGTAGTTATCTATCTATCTCAATGAAGAAACTGTAACCATGTGTAGTTATCTATCTCAATGAAGAAACTGTAACTATGTGTAGTTATCTATCTCAATGAAGAAACTGTAACCATGTGTAGTTATCTATCTCAATGAAGAAACTGTAACCATGTGTAGTTATCTATCTTAATGAAGAAACTGTAACCATGTGTAGTTATCTATCTCAATGAAGAAACTGTAACCATGTGTAGTTATCTATCTCAATGAAGAAACTGTAACCATGTGTAGTTATCTATTCAATGAAGAAACTGTAACCATGTGTAGTTATCTATCTCAATGAAGAAACTGTAACCATGTGTAGTTATCTATCTCAATGAAGAAACTGTAACCATGTGTAGTTATCTATGAAGAAACTGTATCCATGTGTAGTTATCTATCTCAGCGAAGAAACTGTAACCATGTGTGTAGTTATCTATCTCACTGAAGAAACTGTAACCATGTGTAGTTATCTATCTCAATGAAGAAACTGTAACCATGTGTAGTTATCTATCTCAATGAAGAAACTGTAACCATGTGTAGTTATCTATCTTAATGAAGAAACTGTAACCATGTGTAGTTATCTATCTCAATGAATCTCAATGAAGAAACTGTAACCATGTGTAGTTATCTATCTCAATGAAGAAACTGTAACCATGTGTAGTTATCTATCTCAATGAAGAAACTGTAACCATGTGTAGTTATCTATCTCAATGAAGAAACTGTAACCATGTGTAGTTATCTATCTCAATGAAGAAACTGTAACCATGTGTAGTTATCTATCTCAATGAAGAAACTGTAACCATGTGTAGTTATCTATCTCAATGAAGAAACTGTAACCATGTGTAGTTATCTATCTCAATGAAGAAACTGTAACCATGTGTAGTTATCTATCTCAATGAAGAAACTGTAACCATGTGTAGTTATCTATCTCACTGAAGAAACTGTAACCATGTGTAGTTATCTATCTCAATGAAGAAACTGTAACCATGTGTAATCTATCATGAAGAAACTGTAACCATGTGTATCTATCTCAATGAAGAAACTGTAACCATGTGTAGTTATCTATCTCAATGAAGAAACTGTAACCATGTGTAGTTATCTATCTCAATGAAGAAACTGTAAACCATGTGTAGTTATCTATCTCAATGAAGAAACTGTAACCATGTGTAGTTATCTATCTCAATGAAAGAAACTGTAACCATGTGTAGTTATCTATCTCAATGAAGAAACTGTAACCATGTGTAGTTATCTATCTCAATGTAACCATGTGTAGAAGAAACTGTAACCATGTGTAGTTATCTATCTCAATGAAGAAACTGTAACCATGTGTAGTTATCTATCTCAATGAAGAAACTGTAACCATGTGTAGTTATCTATCTCAATGAAGAAACTGTAACCATGTGTAGTTATCTATCTCAATGAAGAAACTGTAACCATGTGTAGTTATCTATCTCAATGAAGAAACTGTAACCATGTGTAGTTATCTATCTCAATGAAGAAACTGTAACCATGTGTAGTTATCTATCTCAATGAAGAAACTGTAACCATGTGTAGTTATCTATCTCAATGAAGAAACTGTAACCATGTGTAGTTATCTATCTCAATGAAGAAACTGTAACCATGTGTAGTTATCTATCTCAATGAAGAAACTGTAACCATGTGTAGTTATCTATCTCAATGAAGAAACTGTAACCATGTGTAGTTATCTATCTCAATGAAGAAACTGTAACCATGTGTAGTTATCTATCTCAATGAAGAAACTGTAACCATGTGTAGTTATCTATCTCAATGAAGAAACTGTAACCATGTGTAGTAGTTATCTATCTCAATGAAGAAAACTGTAACCATGTGTAGTTATCTATCTCAATGAAGAAACTGTAACCATGTGTAGTTATCTATCTCATGAAGAAACTGTAACCATGTGTAGTTATCTATCTCAATGAAGAAACTGTAACCATGTGTAGTTATCTATCTCAATGAAGAAACTGTAACCATGTGTAGTTATCTATCTCAATGAAGAAACTGTAACCATGTGTAGTTATCTATCTCAATGAAGAAACTGTAACCATGTGTAGTTATCTATCTCAATGAAGAAACTGTAACCATGTGTAGTTATCTATCTCTTATCTATCTCAGCGAAGAAACTGTAACCATGTGTAGTTATCTATCTCAATGAAGAAACTGTAACCATGTGTAGTTATCTATCTCACTGAAGAAACTGTAACCATGTGTAGTTATCTATCTCAATGAAGAAACTGTAACCATGTGTAGTTATCTATCTCAATGAAGAAACTGTAACCATGTGTAGTTATCTATCTCAATGAAGAAACTGTAACCATGTGTAGTTATCTATCTCAATGAAGAAACTGTAACCATGTGTAGTTATCTATCTCAATGAAGAAACTGTAACCATGTGTAGTTATCTATCTGAATGAAGAAACTGTAACCATGTGTAGTTATCTATCTCAATGAAGAAACTGTAACCATGTGTAGTTATCTATCTTAATGAAGAAACTGTAACCATGTGTGTTATCTATCTCACTGAAGAAACTGTAACCAATTGTAGTTATCTATCTCAATAGAGACACTGTAACCATGTGTAGTTATCTATCTCACCGAAGAAACTGTAACCATGTGTAGTTATCTATCTCAATGAAGAAACTGTAACCATGTGTAGTTATCTATCTCAATGAAGAAACTGTAACCATGTGTAGTTATCTATCTCAATGAAGAAACTGTAACCATGTGTAGTTATCTATCTCAATGAATGAAGAAAATGTAACCATGTGTAGTTATCTATCTCAATGAAGAAACTGTAACCATGTGTAGTTATCTATCTCAATGAAGAAACTGTAACCATGTGTAGTTATCTATCTCAATGAAGAAACTGTAACCATGTGTAGTTATCTATCTCAATGAAGAAACTGTAACCATGTGTAGTTATAGTTATCTCAATGAAGAAACTGTAACCATGTGTAGTTATCTATCTCAATGAAGAAACTGTAACCATGTGTAGTTATCTATCTCTTATGTGTAGTCTCAGCTCAAGAAACTGTAACCATGTGTAGTTATCTATCTCAATGAAGAAACTGTAACCATGTGTATGAAGAAACTTATCTATCTCAGCGAAGAAACTGTAACCATGTGTGTAGTTATCTATCTCAATGAAGAAACTGTAACCATGTGTAGTTATCTATCTCAATGAAGAAACTGTAACCATGTGTAGTTATCTATCTCAATGAAGAAACTGTAACCATGTGTATCTTATCTAGAAACTGTAACCATGTGTAGTTATCTATCTCAATGAAGAAACTGTAACCATGTGTAGTTATCTATATCTCAATGAAGAAACTGTAACCATGTGTAGTTATCTATCTCAATGAAGAAAACTGTAACCATGTGTAGTTAGTTATATCTCAATGAAGAAGAAACTGTAACCATGTAGTAGTTATCTATCTCAATGAAGAAACTGTAACCATGTGTAGTTATCTATCTCAATGAAGAAACTGTAACCATGTGTAGTTATCTATCTCAATGAAGAAACTGTAACCATGTGTAGTTATCTATCTCAATGAAGAAACTGTAACCATGTGTAGTTATCTATCTCAATGAAGAAACTGTAACCATGTGTAGTTATCTATCTCAATGAAGAAACTGAAACCATGTGTAGTTATCTATCTCTTATCTATCTCAGCGAAGAAACTGTAACCATGTGTAGTTATCTATCTCACTGAAGAAACTGTAACCATGTTTAGTTATCTATCTCTTATCTATCTCAGCGAAGAAACTGTAACCATGTGTAGTTATTTATCTCAATGAAGAAACTGTAACCATGTGTAGTTATCTATCTCAATGAAGAAACTGTAACCATGTGTAGTTATCTATCTCAATGAAGAAACTGTAACCATGTGTAGTTATCTATCTCAATGAAGAAACTGTAACCATGTGTAGTTATCTATCTCAATGAAGAAGAAACTGTAACCATGTGTAGTTATCTATCTCAATGAAGAAACTGTAACCATGTGTAGTTATCTATCTCAATGAAGAAACTGTAACCATGTGTAGTTATCTATCTCAATGAAGAAACTGTAACCATGTGTAGTTATCTATCTCAATGAAGAAACTGTAACCATGTGTAGTTATCTATCTCAATGAAGAAACTGTAACCATGTGTAGTTATCTATCTCAATGAAGAAACTGTAACCATGTGTAGTTATCTATCTCAATGAAGAACTGTAACCATGTGTAGTTATCTATCCATGTGTAGTTATCTATATCTATCTCAATGAAGAAACTGTAACCATGTGTAGTTATCTATCTCAATGAAGAAACTGTAACCATGTATAGTTATCTATCTCAATGAAGAAACTGTAACCATGTGTAGTTATCTATCTCAATGAAGAAACTGTAACCATGAGTAGTTATCTATCTCAATGAAGAAACTGTAACCATGTGTAGTTATCTATCTCAATGAAGAAACTGAAACCATGTGTAGTTAGTTATCTATCTCAATGAAGAAACTGTAACCATGTGTAGTTATCTATCTCAATGAAGAAACTGTAACCATGTGTAGTTATCTATCTCAATGAAGAAACTGTAACCATGTGTAGTTATCTATCTCTTATCTATCTCAGCGAAGAAACTGTAACCATGTGTAGTTATCTATCTCACTGAAGAAACTGTAACCATGTGTAGTTATCTATCTCACTGAAGAAACTGTAACCATGTGTAGTTATCTATCTCAATGAAGAAACTGTAACCATGTGTAGTTATCTATCTCAATGAAGAAACTGTAACCATGTGTAGTTATCTATCTCAATGAAGAAACTGTAACCATGTGTAGTTATCTATCTCAATGAAGAAACTGTAACCATGTGTAGTTATCTATCTCAATGAAGAAACTGTAACCATGTGTAGTTATCTATCTCAAAGAATAGTTGTCAATCTCACTGAAAATACTCTCCAGCAATGTATAGTTATCCATCTCGCTGAAGATACACTCCAGCAATGTATGGTTGTCCATCTCACAAAAAATACACTCCAGCAATGTATAGTTTTCCAACAGAAAATACACTCCAGCAATGTATAGTTATCCATCTCACTGAAGATTAGTTAGTTAGTTGGGTTATCATCATTGCATTCCAGACATGTCCATATGTGCTTAGATTCAGCCCTAAGTATGAACCCCAGCATCCGGTGACTAATTCTGTGTTGATTAACAAGTCCTCAGATATGCCTGGTGTGCGTCTCGTTTTTTGCTAAACCGATCTTAGCTCCGAAGTCTGGCGAGTGATGTGAATTCACTGTCCCTGAAATCCTCCATCCTTCCCATTTCTTGGAGAGCATTATTAATATCAGCATGACCCACAGGTTGACTGTTGGGAGTGATAGCGGATCCAGCCAACCTATCAGAGTTTTTATTTCTATCGACGGCCATGTGTCCTGGAATGAAAATAAAGGTGACTCCACATAAAGTGGACTTTTGTAATGACTCTACCAGACAGCTGTACCGCTTTTCTGGTCATTTGCTAATCTGCCTCTAAATGGGTGTACCTAATTTTCGGCACTTTGCGTACTACGTGATAAAACGTGTCACAAACTAAAAATAACCAACCAATCGTGATCAAACCTCGTGGTTCACATTGCGAATGACTGCGCAAGTGTATTTGAATTATGCTGTGTGGTTTAAAGTGAAAAATTCTGAAAATTTACAATGAAACCAAGGGCTGATGAACCAAGCATTTCGACAGGAAAGTGGTGTAGGTCTAGGTTTTTTATAGTCCAACAGGTGATTGATACTTTGGTTGATTCAGACTCTGAGGAGTCAGAATTTCATGAAAAAAATATTCCCAGTTGAAGGGACAGTCAGTGAGAGCTCGAGTGATGAGGAGAATCTTGAAAAATATTGATTTTAAACTAGATCAATAGTAAGAGAAGGGGGTGTATCCCTCAAACAGCAACATCTGGTGCTTACTTTGTAAAACAAGCTGATCCTGCTGGGTGGGTTGGACACAAAGGTGGAATATTAGCGCTAGATGAAAGGTAAACCTATTTTCTATAATGATTCCAAGTTTCCTGTTATTCTAACCACTTTTTGCATGTAACTTATATTTTTGTATATCATGGTGGTTATTTGTGTTAATGCCCAGGAGCTCAGGTATAGGGGACAGTTAGGTTTAGGGCCTCAGGTCTGGTAGGGTTAAGCGCCTTCACACAGAACCTGCCTAAACACTCTGGATCATACTTGTTGAATCACTGGGTACACATGCGCTGGTGTAGTTTTTGCGTTTCGAGCCACGCAAACACTTGCCCTACTGTCATCATCTTCATTGTCATGCTGCTGGTTGTCATGGAGAAGGCACCATTGGCTTCTTTGACTGTTCTGCCTGCTGAGCGTGCTGTAAACGACATTGCACTTCTTTGTTGGCGTATAATGGATCCGCCTGTGTACATCAGTATATTGACAGCAACAGGAATCTGCTCCCTGCATTGCCTGTCAAATGTGGTAACATTGGATCATGTACAAATAAACGCATAAGGCATGGGTATCCACACTTCACTAGGGGTGATGTCGGTTAGCTGCATATTTGCTTGATAACATCTTCAGCCCGACCTAGCCATGATTTTCCTCTTTTCACTGAAAAATGCTTGATGCACTGGGTGTTTCTTATCACAGCATATTTTAAGGCATACCTGAGCCCTCCAGATCCTGATCCTTTGGTTCATGGTCAGAAAGTCAAGTAGATATCTCACTGCTTCACTAAAGATATATTCCAGCAATGTATAGTTGTCCATCTCACTGAAGATACACTCCAGCAATGTATAGTGTCCATCTCAACGAAGATACTCTTTAGCAATGTATAGTTATCTATCTCCACCCGTGTGTCACCAGGGCCCTCACGGGAAGCAAAGAATAAAGACACTGCACCCTACCAGGCATGTCGTAAGAGGCAACTAAGGGTAGGGTTGGGCTTGAGGTTGGCTACCTCATCCTGTAAAAACCATAGCCACAAAAACCAACCAACCAACCATGGATAAGTCAAAAAGAGAAGCAAGTAAAACGCAGCCAGCCAAGATGAGGGAAGGCTCTTCAAATAGAAGAAGTATGACACAGTGTGGAGAAAGCCCTAAGGAGTCCAGATCGTTGACATACCTCCTCTCAGTTAGGAAAACCTCCAGAATTGGCACCTGGAATGTTAGAACTCTCTATGATATAGGGAGAACAATGTAAGTAGCAAGGGAAATTAAACATTATAGAATTAGTATTTTAGGGTGATGTGAAACTAGATGGACTGGGGCGGGGAAAAGTATTCTAAATTCAGGGGAAACTATTTTGTTCTCAGGACACACAGAGGAAAATTCGCCCCACAAAGAAGGAGTGGCCCTGATGCTATCAAAAGAAGCAGACAGGGCACTAAAAGAATGGGAAGCTGTGAGTCCCAGAAAAATAAGAGCATCTTTTAGAACAGCGAAACAGAAGGTAAACATGTTGGTAATACAGTGTTTCGCACCAACAAATGATAAAGATGCATCTGTTAAGGAAGAATTTTACATGCAGCTTCGAAATATTATAAATAATGAAAGAAAGGGCAATTACAAAATTTTGATGGGTGACCTGTATGCTGAGATAGGATCAGACAACACAGGTTAACAAGAAATTATGGGAAGACATGGTCTAGGAATAATGAATCAAAATGGAGAATTGTTCACAAATTTCTGTGCAGGAAACCAGTATGTTATTGGAGGAAGTATTTTTCTCCATAAAAGAATACACAAGGCAACATGACCATAAGACAACTAATCAAATTGATCACATATGTATTAACAAAAAGTTTAGATCATCCCTTTACGATGTTAGGGCTTTCAGCGGTGCTGATGTATTTACTGACCATTTCCTGGTGGTAAGCAAAATCAAGTTGAAACTAAAAAGATATATAACATCTTATAATCATAGAAACCAATATAAGGTAGGTTATCTCAGGGATAAAGAAGTTAAGGAACAATTTTCAGTTACAGTCTCTAATAAGTACCAGGTGTTGCAGCAGTTAGCTGAAGATGTCAGCACTTAATTCTGCTGGGATCAGATCAAAGGAATCTGGAATGAATCTTGCGTAGTTCTTGGCAAGAAAGAACGGAAACATAAAGTGTTGATAACACCAGAAACCATTAAACTGACTGAAGATAGGAAAAGTAAAAAGGCAGACTTAAACGATAGCAAAACTAGAGCTGCTAAAGCTAGAGCTCAGGATAAATACACAGAAGCCAATGAGTAGTTAGGAGGCGTATAAGGGCAGATAAAGTAAAATATCTAAATGATCTAGCATAAGAAGCGGAGACAGCAGCAGCAAAAGGAAACCTCAGAGAACTTTACAGTAACACAAGAAAATTAGTAGGTAAATACAGTCAGCCAACTGGATCAATCAAAAATAGTCAAGGAAAGGTACTTACTAACACTAAAGATCAAATGGACAGATATGTTGAATATTTTGAAATGCTTCTAAATAGACCAGGTCCAGAGGTTCCTCCAGATATCCAGCCTTTAAAAATTGAACTGATATCAACTGTGAGATACCATCTAAAGAGGAAATTAGAAAAGCTATCAATCTTCTCAAGGAAGGAAAGGCGGCAGGCCCAGATTGTATCCAAGCTGAAGCCATCAGGGCCAACATAAACACATCAACAGAATTGCTACATAGATTATTCAGTAAAGTCTGGGAGACCGAAGAAATACCAGCAGACGAGAGAGAAGGATATCTTGTGAAACTGCCCAAAAAAAGGTGATCTACAGGAGTGTGAAAACTATAGAGGAATTATGTTGCCGTCAGTTCTGTGGAAAATATTAAGTAGAATTTTTTTGGAAAGATTAAAAGATGCTATTGGTAAAAAGCTAAGAGATGAACAGGCAGGTTTTCGGTCAAACAGATCCTGTACTGACCAGATAGCCACATTATATATTATAATAGAGCAAAGCATTGAACTGAACTCACCACTTTACATTGGATTTATAGACTATCAAAAAGCATTTGACAGCATTGATAGGGAATCTCTCTGGAAATTGATGGGGCACTATGGGATCCCAAAGAAAATTATTAACTTAGTAAAGGCAACATATAAAGACATGAAATGTCGAGTTTTTCATGAGGGAAAGCAAACAGATACATTTGAAATAAAAACAGGTGTGCGACAGGGATGTCTTTTGTCGCCTCTCTTATTTTACTGGCTATAGACTGGATTATGAAAACAGTAACTGCTAACACCAAGAAAGGAATTCAGTGGACCCCTACAAAACTGCTTGATGATCTGGACTTTGCCGATGATATTTCTCTTCTGTCCCATTCACGGAATCAGATGCAAGATAAATTAAATATACTTGATGCGAGATCACAGCAGCTTGGTAGGAAAATCCATAAAGGAAAGAAAAGATAATGAGAATAAATCAGGCCAATAGTAATGTGGTTTCTCTTAATGGCACCCCACTCCAAGACATGGAGTCGTACACCTATTTGGGCAGTAATGTAGATAAAGATGGAGGAACTGATAAGAGAGATTAAAATAAGAATACGAAAGGCAAGAAGAGCTTTCATAGCACTAGGGAATTTGTGGAGGTCAAAAGAAATTAAAAGAAATACTAAACTAAAATTTTTTAATTCTAATGTCAAATCAGTACTTTTGTATTGGGTGGAAACACGGAGAACAACTAAGGCAATTACTAATAAATTACAGACATTCATTAACTGGTGCCTGCACAGAATAGAGGGAATTAAGTGGTATGATAGAATAACTAATGTAGAGCTTTGGGAGAGAATTAAACAGGCTCCTATGGACCAAGAGGTGAGGAAAAGACGCTAGCATTAGATAGGACACACACTGAGAAAACAGGAGAACAGCATAACTAGAATGTCTTTGCATTGGAACCCACAGGGGCAAAGGTATAAAGGAAGGTCAAAAAAACAGATGGAGAAGAGAGCTGAAGAATGAAGTTAGAAAGATGGGGAGGACATGGGAAGAGCTCCATGCAATGGTGAAGGATAGAACAACTTGGCGTGAGTTGGTTGAGGGCCTATGCTCCATTGGGGGATAGAAAGGCAGAAGAAGAAGAAAAGAAGTTATCTATCTCACCAAAGATACACTGTAGCAATGTATAGTTGCTCATCTTATTGAAGAAACACTCCAGCAATGTATAGTTATTCTTTTCATCTCACTGAATATACACTTTAACTTTGTGTAGTTATCTATCTCACTAAAGATACACTCGAGCAAGCAATGTATGATTATCTATCCCCCTGAAGACACTCTAACCATATGTAGTTATCTATCTTAGTGAGAAAACACTGTAAAAATGTTGTCTATGTTACTGAAGATACTCTCTAACAATGTAGTTATCTATCTTGTATAGTTATCCATCTTAGAAAATATACACTATACCAATGTATAATTGTCTATATCATTAAAGATACTCTAACAATGTATGGTTATCTACATTACTAAAGTGACACTCTAACAATGTATTGTTTTTATACCTTACTGAAGATACTCTATCAATGTAGTTATTTATCTTACTGAAAGGACACAAATAATATAAGGTTATCTATCTCACTAAAGATACACTGTTAATGTATAATTATAGTTTAAAAAAAAGTAAAGATCCATTTTCACACCCTTAGGCGCATCGGGCATATAGGAAGACACCCATATTTTTACAGACCAATCGGCACTAGGTGGGAAATGTGGTCAGCATTTCGCCGGCCGACTTTTTCCCCCCAGGAAAGCCATCCTGGTACCAAGTTTAGGCTGCGTCAACCTGCGACGCCCCATACCATGATACAAATCCATGAAGACAGCAGTGGCTTTTGATCGAGGTATGTTGGAATTACAAGGCGGACTTGCAACGCCCAAGCCAGGCATGTCACAATGTATAATCATACTGAAGATATATTCTAAAAATCTATAGTTATCTATCTTACTGAAGATCCACTCTAACAGTATTTAGTTGTCTATCTGACTAAAGATACACTTCTGTGACAGCTATAGACATTTACCTTACTAATGATACACTCTCCTCTAACAATCAGTGGCAGGTCCTGAGAGGAGAACTTCTCTGAATCTTTACTAATCACAAAATGTAACCAGCTGGGAGATTTGTGTGCCAGAGAGTCCACCAATGGATGGTTATCAGCTAATGGTATGTGATTCTGGGGAAAAATGAAACCAAATTATTATTAATAACTTTTGATCTTTTCTGAAATTCTCATATTTATAAGGATCTTTAAATATCCTCTATTCCAGTGTACATATTTTATTTGAACTTTTCTCAAGACGAGTAAAATGTGACTGGCTCATGTATATAAGAAAATCTATTAATGTTCTTGGTTTTATGTTTAGGATTAGGATGAGAATGGTATCAATGTATATATCCTTCACTTCTTTTAAATGTCAGTTTGCAATCTGTAGTTAACAGATTGTCCTCAGTGCACATCAAAGTATTCAGGCTGTAAGTGCTCAGATTCCCTCCTAAGTAAATCCCACAGCGTTTAGTGGCTGACGACACCAGTCATGTCATGGTTTCTTATTCTTCTGTGGCTTCCTTTACAGTACTCTTGTCTGGTCACTCCCCTTTTAACATACTGTTCTTGCAGTCTGGTCATTGTTGCAGATTCACAGTCATCACTTGGTTCTTGCTTCTTACTTCTCATAGAGCATTCAGTGTATCAGCCTAGTCCCTAGCATGTCTGCCCCTCACAGAAGCTTTATCTGCAAGTCTGTCAGCTTGCTCATTGCCTTGCACACCTGTATGCCCTGGCAGGAATATAAAACTGATATTTGTCAGCCCCAACTGTCTCAAAGACTCCATCACTGTCTTCAGACCCAACCCATTCCTGAGTATACTCATTGAGTATTTTTATTTGTAATCTTTATTTAAGAGTAACTTAAATCTACAGCTTGTCATCTCAGCTGCTTTTCTTCAAGATTATCTCCAGTGGAGCAAGATATCACTAAGATTCAAGACAGTTGTATATTTTTATGCAAACTGTTGCATGTTTTATGGTCTGTCATGTCTGTTGAGATGCTAGTGGCTGATGTCAGAACCCAAAACCTAAACAATTCTCCAGACTAAAGTTTTGGACAGCAATACTGGGGATACACAAACAGATAAGAAAACACAGAGGTACTGACAGCTGCCAGTGTCACAAGATAGTTCGTTAAAACAACTAAAAGACAAATGAAGAGTATGTGGTCCATCAACAGAAGAGATGGAACAGAGAAATTATTTTTATGCAGCTAAAAATTAGACAAAAGAGGCAGTGGAAGACTAGTAAAAATGAGTGTGGAAAACTTAAGTAGGTTGACAAAAAATAAAAAACACTATAATCAACACCAGCTTCACTAGTGTATCATCTGGACTAGGTATTTATGGAATAAGAGGAAGTACAAAAAAAAAAAAAAAAAAAAGAAAGAAAATCATTATGAAGGAAAGGACATAATTCCACATAACTGATATAAAATACTGGACTAGCACCACAGGTGTAGACATGAGAGCTTCACCCTGCATATTTTTTTAATTTGCAAAAATGTAACATGCATACTGACTAAAGTGAACACATCCTAGATTTAGACAGTTTTTATAGGGGATAAATGAAATTTCAACAAATGAATTTAGAAGTCTCTTACAAGTGTACATTAGGTTACACTTCTTTTTATATCAGAAGGCCGAGCGAAAAAGAAGGAAAGAAAGGAAGAAAGAAAGAAAAAAGAGAGAGAGAGGGGGAGAGTGAGAGAGAGAGAGAGTTAGAGAGAGAGAGATAGAGAAACAGAGAGAGATAGAGAGAGAGAGACAGAGGGAGAGAGAGAGAGACTTTCAATAGTAAAGATCATTTGTAATTTGAAACAGCAAATTTTAACATATACATAAAACTCCCATCCCTCTTGCTTTAGATACATTTTATATAACCCCCTATAGCTGTTTAACAGTTACAGTGTTGTAGCAATAAAACACCTGTGAGACTCGACTGGTCATAAATTAAACAACAGGATTTCATGTTCATATGAAGGGGAGAAAAATTTATAGTCTAGTCTCCCACAATCACCACTGAGACATGTATGAACCAGTGTATCCACTTACAGACAGAACATACTCACACAGGCAATATAATGTGGACTAAATTCTTCCAATGACTGAAACAGCAGTGAGTCAATCTTCCTCCCTGCCTTCACCAGGCCAGCAGTAAACAACTTGCCATTCATGTTCAGATTATCTACCTGCACACTGTCGTCAAATCAACAGCACAAAAAGCACAAGTAAATTGATACTGGAGGTCACCCTTGCAATCAAATGCTCTACATGTTAGAGTACAGAAAGTGTTTCTACCATCACCGTAATCAAACTGTTGTAGTGTTAAAGTCTCACATAAGGCTTGCAGCCAGTTCCTTTATTTTACTTTTATTTTGTGCAATACTGTTAATAAGCATGGAATTCAGCCAATCACCTTTGAATTTCCTTATAAACATTCACATTAGCATCTGTCATAGCTGTCTTCACTTCCTCATTCCATCTTTTCTATTTCAGTACCTGTTTTAGGATTATTCATCCTTCTAACCAAAGGTGAAGTGATGCATGACAAGCTAGATATGGTAAAGGCTCTGTGGAGGATGCAAACAATGTGGACAGCACGAACAGATTTGGAGAATATGGTGCAGCAGGGAGTGATCAGGGGATCTGACCAATACTTGACACTCAGAGGAAAATCAAGACAGATGTATAATCAGACTGCTACTGGTACCATAAGCATTAGAGCTCTTTACTGGCTGCTGATGATGAGGATAAAGTATTTATGGAACCATATTGCTAATCCAACACTTACTGTGTCTTCCACCTGTTGTTTGCACTGCTGAAGACAATTTCCAGCACATATTGGACTAATCAGCCACCTTCGTATTCATAATCATTGATCATTACTACTTTGGATGAAAAGTGGTTTTTGTCACTCGTGATGGACGAACAACAAAAACAGAATTTATGGGAATGTCCCAAGTGCTATGATGTCAGTTCTCAACTCAGCTCAGCACATAATACAATGACATAATCTGTACATATGAAGTGCTTTCTGTCTGTGTACTCAAGGTGGTTAGTGTTGTGAACTGTCTTACACAGAAATGTGCCTTGAACTGCTAATTTGTTTTAACTGCTACTTTTATCCGTGAATAACTGAAATTCTAAGAGACTATTTTCAAAAATGATTTTGGCTCCCAGGTCGACTCAGCTTTGAATGGGAGTCCTGGGAATGAAAGTTGACCAGCTTGATGCTGACCACATCGTCCATCGAGTGCTGATTGGTCTATAAAATATAGGTCTAGCCCTATATGCCTGAAGTAAGGGCATAAAAAGGGTCCTTTGCTTAAAAGAAAAAAGAAAAAAAGAAAACTGCAAATGTAGTGATAGACTGCTGATGGTGGCATCTCTAGTAAAGAATTACAAGGAATACATTTGTATGTGATTTGTACAGAGATCCCACCGCTATGAAACTGCTAAAGAATAAGGCAAATTATAACATCATAATGACTTAGAAAATCAAGTAATGCTTTTCACACTCCCCTCCATCTGATATAATCATATCTGGTCCTTCTAAACATTGCACCAGTCAAACCAAACCATGATGTTGACCAAGTCGAGTGGGCACTTCCAAAGGCGTAAAGTCTATGTAGTAAAAGTCTATGATGGCACAGCACAAATATTCACAACTTGGTGTGAAAAGGTTAGTTAAACATAACCTGAACAGTATTCACTACATTATACCAGCTTAAAAAATATTAAACTTAAAAACAATCAATTAAAAAATGGGGGCACAAATATTTGAAGTTGTTTACAGAAAGCTTGAATATCTTGGGTCACTGGTTACCAACAATGGTGACACAATGAAAGAAATTAAACGGCGACTATCAATTGCTCTTCAAAGACTAAAACAACTGAATAAATTATGGAATTGTACAGATAAAATTACAAAGGTCAGATTTTTAAGAGCATGCATCTTTCCCATTGCAACATACGCCTGTGAGACCTGGACACTTACTAAACAAGCGGAACAGCGCATAAATGCATTTGAATATAAATGTTACAGACAGGTTCTAAGAATATCTTGGGTAAAGAAAAGAACAAATGCATCCATACTTCAAGAGCTGAATATTGAAGAGGGTTGGCTAGTAAAGACAATAAAACAAAGAAAATTGAAATATTTTGGTCACTTGAAACGTCATGGAAGTCTAGAGAGAACAATAATGGAGGGGTATATGCCTGGGAAGAGAGGAAGAGGAAGGCCAAGGAGAAGATGGGTGCAGGATGTGGCAGATGATCTCCAGATGGGTGTATCAGACGCAGGACATCTTGCTCAGGATAGGAAGGTTTTCCGGAGGGTTGTTATGGCAGCGAGGTTCCGCGAGGGACATGCTACTGAATGAATGACAGAAAGCTTGCAGTCTTCTGGCCAAAGTTTAAAAACATTTGGGATCACTTTTAACAAAACTCAGTTAAAACATGTATAGCACTTTCTTCTTACTGAATAACAGTGACACACAGTGACTTAATGATTGTTTACTCTGTTTTCTTAACTGTACTGAGGACCATGTAAGAATAAAACTGTACAATAAATAAACAAACAAAAACAAATAATTTTGAATTAGAATGAACTTCAGTGTTAAGGCCAACTATATATATGAAATGACCCTTGCTCTAGTAATTTACCAGTAATGCAAAACATTGGATCTGTCCAACACATAAGCTTCTGTGGATGCCCAGACACTGGAGTTTGTTTCTTCGTAACTTCCTGTATGCTCTTCTATCCCAAGGCCATTCAAAGAAAACTGATGAAATGTGGCACCACCTGTGAGAACATGTATCTATCATTATGTATGTATATGTTCTATTGACAATTATTCAGAACAAAAGAGGAAACAAGGAACTATTGGCAAAGGTATCTTTTGCATCTACTGTCTGCTCAATGGTCTCTGAAATGGTAGACAGACAGAGTAGAGACATGCTGATGTGAAAAATGTAATTGTAAATTACTTCACACCAAGAGAAAAAAGCGTTTACATGTATTAACCCTTTCAACCCAGGAAGCCCTGAACCTGGCTTCTCTGTCAATGCCACATTCATATAAAGGGCCAGAAAGCGGCTTGTTTGCAGTTTCCTGTTTTCATCTGTGCAGTGTTTTGTGGGTCCAAATATGAATAAATTTACTAAAAATAGTATTGGGGGGGGGGGGGGGGGGGGGTGGACTGATGTCTCTACTGATGTCAAAATATTCCTGTAGCATCAGTGTTAAAAGTTTCTGAGCCAGGGCTTCGGTTACCCAAAATATGTATTTTTGTTTTTAAGGCCCTGGTGAATGTATTCTTTTTAACGCTTCACTATGTTCATGTTTATTGATTGCTTCCTTTATAAATTCCATATTCAAAAATTTATTAATGACCTGAGTCAAATGTTTTCCCCATGAATTTTTTTGTGTGGAAGCTTTCCGTTTCCTGAGGATTCCCAGCCTATTAAAAAAAAAATTGTTTTTGGGGTGAAAGGTTTTAAGGTTTAATAAATACACAATTAATGATAAAGAAATATAAAACTGTCACAAACTTTGAATAGCTGAGATCATATATTCGCATACAAAAATGTCTGTGCCCCAAACATAAAATGATCACCCACCTGCCTTACTTTCTAGTATCCCTGTTGTACCATTCCGCATCAGATTATGTAGATGTAAAGTCTGGCACCACTGCTACTCCACTATTCCAAAGTTAGTGATGGCAGCCAACAAATGTTCACATAACAATGCTTGCTGCAGATTTTTTTTTACATGACCAAACCATATGGCACACTGGTTTATATAATCATTTCTGATCCAGTCTTTGTTGTTGTTGCTTGTTTATTGTTGTTTGTTTATTGTTGTTTTGTTGACATATTCAAGACTCTAAAAGCATTTAATCTCTACTTGTATCCCTTGCTTTCATTTCCAGTTGTGGCACTGAAATTAATGCTAGAATAAAACACTGCTGTATTGTTTTCCAATATCGGTGACTCTGATCAATGACCTGCCTGGAGCTGTCACATGTGGATTCCACAATAGCTACCAAAATATGACTGATTGTGAAACAAGACCTTCAGTGTACAATGCAGATACAAATGGAAAAGCAAGATTTCTTGAGAAGCATACGTTACAGGACAAATAAAGGTCACACTTACATGATCCATCCATCAAATGGCAGTAACGAAGTGGAGAAACAAGCACCTGGAAAAGAAACAAAATATTTTACAGAAACACAAAAATGTTACGGGCATGTGTAATACATCGTTGGAAAAAAAGAAATAAAGACTGTTAAAACACTGACTCTCTAAAAAGAATCAGCTCAGAAAATGGGACTAGTTATCAATCAAGATAAGACAGAATACATTATAATAACTAGACAGGGAAAGGATATAAATTCCGGCCACATACAAGTCGATAATATGAAAATCAAATGAACAGAAACATATAAGTACTTGGGTGCAAACTTCAACTGGCCCAACATGCTGAGAGAAGAAATATAATCAGGAATCGTCATCATGTAGCAGGTCCTTTGCAGAACATCGCTTTCATCACGGTCTGCTGAAAGAAACTCACATCTCACCAGCTCTCCCGCCTCATGCACTTTCATACTGAAGAGTCACTTATATCCTGTGCCCATCTTCATGTTGGTCGGCCCCTGCCCCTCCTTCCTGGTACCATGCCTTTTGCTATTATTTTTTCTAATCTGTCGAACCTCTTGATATGACCAAAATATTTCAGCTTTCGAGACAGGATGCTGTTTATTAGCCAATCTTCCTTGATGTTCAGATCTTTCAAGATGTCAGTATTTTTCCTCTTCTTTGTCCAAGATATTCTGAGGATCTTTCGATAGAATTAATCAGGAATACAATCTGGAAATAAAGTATACTATGCCCTTTAACATCTGCTAAAGTCAAAGTGTCTCGCAACACCAAGATCAAAATATATAAAATGTTAATAAGACCAGTTTTTTTATATGGCTCTGAAACTTGGTGCATAACTAAAATAGATGAAGTCTTATTACAGACATTCAAAAACAGTCTTAGGATGAATCTTTGGACCCATCAAAGATGCAAACAGCGGGCAATGGAGAGTAAGAAGCAACAACAAAATTCATAATCTGTTTAAATTACCACTGATCACTGGCATCATGAGAGCTAATAGACTGAAATGGTTGGGGCATTTTGAAAGAATGTCAGATGACAGAGAAGTAAAAAACTGTATACATAAGGGAAATGAATGGTCGTAGACCACGAGGCAGACCAAGAAGACGATGGAGAGATAATGTCCAGACAGATCTGCAAACACTTGGTTGGAGTCACCAACTGGAAAGAGAAGGCCAACTACAGAGATGAATGGAGGCAAGTGATATCTACAAGTGAACCTCAAAGGCTCAGAATGCTGAAGAAGAAGAAGAAAATATGTGTATTTGCAGACTTTATGATCACAATTTTTATCAGTAACTGAAGATGACAGCATGAAATATCCACTGGGAAGTGACAAATTCATGCCCTAAGACAAATACAAGAGAACTATAATGACAAACAGAATTACCTCTCCGGTCACTGTCGATTCTGCCACAGACACTTGTGCAATAACATGGCCTCTCATCAGGTGTAACAGAAGTTCACTGCTAACTTCCTACATATTGGAATATAATATACATCATAAATGTCTAATATAAAAAACACAACATATAGCAGGTAATTAAAGGTAATCAGTGAGCACAAAATAACAAGCTTGTAGGCTGCTACGCTTCACTTATTAATCATAGGTATGATGTAAACAAATCAGATTTAAATAAAATAAAATAAAAATCTCCCACAGCATCAGAAATAATCCCAAAATGTTGCCATCTTGCTGACTCAACAATCGGTCACCAGTAGACTTGACTTTGAAGCAACACACTGTAATTTCGGTTTCAAAGATGTTTTTGATGTCACTTTGTTAGATTTATCAAGGTCAGAGTCATCAAAATGTTCAGTAACTTCTTTTTTCTTCTTTCGTTCACCTGAAATAGATCATCTATATCGGCTATCTTGCCTCTAGTATGAACTTCACTGTCTTTTGTAATTCACTCAGCGACCCGTAAAGTTCAGTAACATCTTCACCATTACTTTCCGAAGAAAAATCAAGAAAATCACCCATAGCCCATAAAAATGTTGCTTCTAAGAATTCAGTGCCAATACAAAATATCTGTCAAGGTGTTGCTAACATGAGAGCTCACCATAAAATTAGTGAAAATTTACTATGAGCAGGACAGAGTTGTTTCCCTTAATTAAAGAAACGGATAAATGAATAGACTAACAGCTTCAACAACATTTTTCAAAAGTGTGCATAGTTATGACTGAGGGTATGTGATCAAAGTAGCCAGGCGTAACCGTCGACCAATTGCAGTGGTTATCAGTGGGTTAAGCAGAGATGGTATACGGTTGTCAACTGAAGTGGTGGCTATGCAGGAAAAAACCGTTTCCTAGACATTTTCTTCATAGGCAGGATGTGGACTTAGGGGAAGCCCGGTGTATAAGTTAGGAAACTGAAATTGCTTCCACTGGTCATAATGGATACAGTATTATTATAACTGCTTATGAGATGAACCTGACAGTTCAGCACTTACATGGACAATGCCTTCCAGACAACAAAAGGTTTTGCTGCAGCGAACAGCTTCCTCACTTAGATCAGCAAGCTCTCTCTCTGGACCATGCAGAAAAGCAGACTGTATTGTAGGAAGCAGCTTATTTACCTGTCCAAATGAAGGGACAGATTTTATCAGTATGAACAGGGAATGAAACTAACCACAGTCAAGTTCATTTTCATGTGGACTAGATCTGAAGCTGTCAATCAGCTTCAGGACTGGTGAATATTTTGTTGAAACAAACAACAATTTAATAAACACAAACACACAAAGACAGTATACCCTGCACTTTTTAACTAAATGTGTATATACATATATGAACGACTCGAAAAGGTGCAAAATGAAGCCATGCGCATTATTTTGGGATGTACTAGAGACACATCCTGTGGAGCAATGAGGTATCTACTTGACTTTCCAACAATGAACCAAAGGATTAGGATGTGGAGGGCTCGGGCATATCTCAAAATATGTGCTGATAAGAAACACCCACTGCATCAAGCGCTTTTTAGTGAAAAGGGCGACAGACTGAAGAGGGGGAAATCGTGGCTAGGTCGGGCAGAAGATGTTATTAGGCAAATATGCAGCCTAACCGACATCATACCTGGTGCAGAATGGATACCTGTGCCTCAGGCGTTTATTTGTACATTTTCCTGTATTGTCACACTCAACAGGCGATGTAGAGAAGAGAATCCTGTTGCTGTTAATGCAGAGGTCAACGCTCTCATCGGTGAAAATTCAGACGAAGCAGATGCAATAATCTATACAGACGGATCCGTTATACGCCAAAGAAGAAGCGCATGGGCATTTACAGCACGCTCAGCGGGCAGAACAGTCAAAGA
The DNA here is from genome assembly GCA_905116865.2 of Candidula unifasciata. NCBI lineage: Eukaryota > Metazoa > Mollusca > Gastropoda > Stylommatophora > Geomitridae > Candidula > Candidula unifasciata. The sequence continues at coordinate 26,090 of CAJHNH020001718.1, forward strand.
AGCCAACGGCGCCTTCTCCATGACAACCAGCAGCATGACGATGGAGGTGATGGCAGTGACACAAGCGCTTGCCTGGCTTGAAACACAAAAATACACCCACGTGTGTATACTCAGTGATTCAATGAGTATGATCCGGAGGGTTCAGGCAGGTTCAGTGCGAAGACACAGTGCGAAGACACAGGTTGGCTGGATCCGCTATCACTACCGACGGTCAGTCTATGGATCATGCTGATATTATCAATGCCCTCAGAGAAATGGGAAGGATAGACGACTTTGGTGGCAGTGAATCCACATCACTCGCCAGAATGGCAGACCTGGGAATTAAGATCGGCACAGCAAAAAACGAGACGCACACCAGCTACGCCAGAAGACTTGTTAATCAACATAGAACTGGTACTATTAGCCATCGGACGTTGGGGTTCATACTGAGGGGAGGATCTGAGCACCTATGGACATGTCCGGAGTGCAATGAGGATAACCCAACTAACTAACTAACTAACTAACATATTTTATGCTGTGGCTGGAGTTTTGAAAATGAAACAATCAGCACTTACATAAACTTTATTTGTTATTTATTCTTCGCATTGTCCCTCAGATGTTGCTCTATAACAATATAGGTTTGCTACCATGTGCCTGATGCAGTAAAGCACAAAACATTATATTTGAAATTACAGAAAAAGTGACTGTCATTGCAGATCTGTTTTACTTTTGTTGTCAGAAATACTATATGTAAGTAAAGGTCCCTTTTCCACACCTTTAGGCAAATAGGGAATATAGAGAATATAGGGATAGACCTATATTTTTATAGACCAATTACAATTTGGTGGGTGATGTGGTCAGTATCACGCCAACTGCCTTTACTTCCCAGGACTGCACCTGGTACCCAATCAAGGCTAAGTCGACCTGGGAGTCAAAATCATTTTTTAAAAAAGTCCAGCTTCGTCAGGACCCGAACCCATGACCTTCTGACCCGCAGGCGGGCGTCCAATTAATTTTTGTAGTGAGATCTGAATTTTTAAAATAACTATCCCTTTATAAACACAGAGAAAACTATCATCTCCCTCTACTACCTAGATCAAATTTTAGAAGAAACTAGAATAATTAAAAATAATTTTAATTTAAAGTATCCTTCTGTGGAATAAATTATTAAACATTGTAAAGTGATGCTTTCAAAAATGATTATACAATTTATTATCTTTCAGTTTATATGATCTGTTTGGAAAATATCCTGAAAATTGTTTGATGAACTCTGAAGCTGAACATACCTAACATCTTCTGTACAGAAATCCGAACATTTGTGCTCATAAAGCATTTGTTATTGGAAGTAAACTTTCCAGCAAATATCACAAAAAATCATTACTCCTGAACTTATAACAAAGTAAAAGCTTTGATAAGATGGTAAAAAACATCACCAACATAACTTTACTCTGTATCACAGATAATCTACACAAACAGGATCTGTATTACAGACATGCCACACAAACAAGATCTGTATCACAGACATGCCACACAAACAAGATCTGTATCACAGACATGCCACACAAACAGGATCTGTATCACAGACACACCATACAAACAAGATCTTTATCACAGACATGACACACAAACACGATCTGTATCACAGACACACCATACAAACAAGATCTTTATCACAGACATGACACACAAACATGATCTGTATCACAGACATGGCACACAAACAGGATCTGTATCACAGACACACTATACAAACAGGGTCTGTATCACAGACATGCCACACAAACAGGATCTGTATCACAGACATGCCACACAAACAGGATCTGTATCACAGACACACCATACAAACAAGATCTGTATCACAGACATGCCACACAAACATGATCTGTATCACAGACATGCCACACAAACATGATCTGTATCACAGACATGCCACACACACATGATCTGTATCACAGACATGCTACACAAACACGATCTGTATCACAGGCATGCCACACACACATGATCTGTATCACAGACATACCATACAAACAGGATCTGTATCACAGACATGCTACACAAACAGGGTCTGTATCACAGGCATGCCACACAAACATGATCTGTATCACAGGCATACCATACAAACAGGATCTGTATCACAGACATGCTACACAAACAGGATCTGTATCACAAACACACCATACAAACAGGATCTGTATCACAGACATGCCACACAAACATGATCTGTATCACAGACATGCCACACAAACACGATCTGTATCACAGACATACCACACAAACAGGATCTGTATCACAAACACACCATACAAACACGATCTGTTTCACAGACATGCCACACACACATGATCTGTATCACAGACATGCCACACAAACATGATCTGTATTACAGACATGCCACACAAACATGATCTGTATTACAGACATGCCACACAAACAGGATCTATATCACAGACATGCCACACAAAAATGATCTGTATCACAGACATGCCACACAAACAGGATCTGTATCACAGACACACCATACAAACAGGATCTGTATCACAGACATGCCACACAAACAGGATCTGTATCACTGACACACCATACAAACAAGAACACATTTCTTGGTAACAGTAATCAAGCACAGCAGAGAGGATTCACTCACACACACTTCTTCCTTAAGATGTGCTAACGGAGATGTTCCAATAGCACATTAACCATCTTTTTGTTCTATAACATTTCCTGGCACTGCATCAACATGGAAGCCCATGCCAATGTAAATCATCCATGTGAGGATGACTTGATGCAGAACTACTGGGCCATTATGCAAGCAAGCTAGCTACTGCACTAACACGACTCCAGTCAGTCTTTTGCAGTCTTTCCCTTGTCCCCAGAAATCAAATGACTGCTGCCATTAACTCTTCCAGTTTCAGCCAAAGCACCAACCGTGACTGACTTTTTTCTACAAATTAAAGTCATTGTGGATTGTCCTTGAACCCCTGTGTATTTTTGGAAAAATTGTGTGTAACAATAATTGCTAAATAAGTCTAGTTTTATTTACTCTAAAAACAATTAGAAAAATATTATAAAATTACAGACACTTACCACAATCTGAACCTTTATCCACTGCCCCCGGGTAAACTGAAATGCTCCCATGCCATGAATCTTTCCTGTGTCATCTCTCAGTACTGTCTGTAGCAGATAAGCATAAATCACCATGAGACAATAATAAACACAACTACCACAATTAACCAGTTATCAAATTAAACAAAAATATTAATATATAATCTAAAATCTTTAAAAATATAAATCCTCAAAAAACACAATCACTGGATAGGAAGAAACATGTTCTAGAATATACAAAGCAATGCATGGATAAAACAATTTACAGAAGATATGTGAAATTTGCATCATACTGTCTAAGCTGAGCACCTCCAAGACAAGGTGACAAAATATATCATTAGATTTTGGGCCAGATTAGTTAGCACTAGTTGGCAATAGCACATGATGGTGTCAATAGTTTCTTCAAGAAATTCCTAGGTTGAGGAGGCTATGCTGGGTCAAGGCTCTGAACTTGTTCATTAGTTCATTACTAAAATGTGCAACAGTTGAGTTAACAACTTTCACAGTCCAACTCCTCTACTGGTGAATAACAGGTTCTCACAACCATAAAAATATTATTATAAAACAGTCACAAGTGGAGCACTGATATTCTAGGAAAAAATGCTACATTTAGCAGAGCAACACCTCTCTTGAAGATCCTAGATTGTATTCAACATGATATACAACATGTCATGATATAAACAACAGTATCTTCAAAGACACATTTAATTCCGTCATCCAAAAGGTTGTACTACTTAAAACTCCTTATTTTCAAACAGCTAGAGAACTTAAAATCGACGAGCACAAAGAACCCCACTGAAAACTACCAACTTAGGCCTAAATCTAACCAGTCTGTATGCTGTGTGCTCAATCATGAACTGGTCACATGATAATATTTCTCTTTGCAAATGTGAAGTTTTGGTTTGTCTTGCCAACCCTACTGGTTTCTGCACTTGGACAGCGGAAGGAAAATTGTAACAGACCTCTTGGACTGATAGGAAGAAAATCTCCACATCAAATTGTTGCAGGATTGATTTGGGACTCTGTCCTCTGGTCTGTGAGTGCAGGTGTCTTAAAGATCCCTACGAGTCACTGCAGGAGCTGCAAAGTTTGTGCTTTGTGCACAACTCATATGAAACCTGCTCCTATATGGAAAGACCAAGCCATAAGGGATAAAACCTTGTGCAGTGAAGTCAATCCTTTGTTAACTTTAAAACATAACAGGAGAATCAAGAGAGGGCAGGAACCAAGAGACTTTATCACAGGACAAAACAACAGAAATGAAAAATCTCTGATGCTGGCCTGACTACATGGCCTTAGAATAAAGCCTGGTGAAACACATCTATGTCTTATGTATTCTGGTAAATCTTTAACCTAGCAGGTCTTATATCAAACATTTACAAGAAGAAATTAACTGAGAATTTCTCCCCAAAAATTATTAATTTCATGCCACTTTTTCATGGAAACAGTGAGTTTGGCGTGGCTGCCAGATCGAAGGACTGAGCTAACATGGGAATGCCCAGTGTGAAGTGATGTCTACTGTGATAACAAATCAAAATAATAATGTCACAGATATGCCACTGTACCACAAACATTCCACACTAACAAGATATGTATGACAGACATAACAGACAAACAAGATCTGTATCACAGACATGCAACACAGAAAACAGCTGTATCACAGACATGATGCATAAACAAGATCTGTATCACAGACATGATGCATAAACAAGATCTGTATCACAGACATGCCACACAAAATAGCTCTGTATCACAGACATGAAACACAAACAAGATTTATTTCACAGACATACCACACAAACAGGATCTGTATCTCAGACATGCCACACAAACAAGATCTGTATTACAGACATGCCACACAAACAAGATCTGTATCTCAGACATGCCACACAAACAAGATCTGTATTGCAGACATGCCACACAAACAGGATCTGTATTACAGACAGGCCACATAAACAAGATCTGTATTACAGACATGCCATATAAACAAGATTTGTATTTCAGACATGCCACATAAACAAGATCTGTATTACAGACAGGCCACATAAACAAGATCTGCATTACAGACATGCCACATAAACAAGATCTGTATTACAGACATGCCACACAAACAAGATCTGTATCACAGACATGCCACACAAACAAGATCTGTATCACAGACATGCCACACAAACAGGATCTGTATCACAGATACACCATACAAACAAGATCTGTATCACAGACATGCTACACAAACAGGATCTGTATCACAGACATGCCATACAAACAAGATCTGTATCACAAACAAGACTTGACAACTGCTAATATGGTTTAGGAACACAGACTATAGATCGAGCACACACTGTAGCACAGTTTTATTCTTCGTTGTGTACCTCGATGTCACACTCAGGTTCGTCTTTAGTTTGTTACAGGAGGAGTCGATTGGAAGATTATAGAAGAGGAGAAAGATGGTCGTGTCGATAGTGGTATGATGATGATATCTTGCTTGCTGCATACTTCCCACGTGACTCTGATGCTTGAAAAATACAATTTTTGGAAACAGCTGTTCTTTTCTATACTGTCTTTATTGTAATACTTCAGCATTGTCACAAATAACATCAATGATATTCTGAATGATGCTGTGTTCTCTCTATAGTTACATACTCTTGAGGTCGCATTGTGGTCTTCATCTCTAATTACTTTGCTAAATGGCTGTAGTGTCTGTAACTGCCACCTGGCTTCTAGTGCTGTGGTACTAATGGCCTAATTGTAGAGTCTTAACATCTCCATAATGTTGCTTCCTAATATGTCTCTTTTAACTATGGATCCGTGTATCTTGTGTCTTGTCTCTGTAGCTCGATGTCTTGTTTTATTTCTCCTCTCTAGTGTCTGTCTTCGAGGCTCCATGTGACTGGTTCCTCTGCTTCTAAGTCTCAAGGACTGAAGGTTGAATTCTCTTTTTTAAGGGTCCATGTTACTAGTCCTTTCTCTTCCAAGTCTCGACAACTGAAGGCTTCTTTGAGGGTCAATATTACCAGTCCCTCCTCTTCTAAGTCTTGAAGACTGAAAAATAACTAATGTGGTTTGTTACTCATTATTTAAACTTAGATGCTGGAACGCTAGGTATTTCTTTTCTACTCTTCTGGAAATTTCTAGTACGTCTCAACATGTTTACTATGTGCGTTCTCATGTGGGATTTTATAACTATATCTCGACTGCATCAGATTTCATCATTCTATTCTGCGCATAAATATAGTAATTAAATTGACAGCTGATGTCATAGAGACTCCTAGAAAGCCAGTACAGCTGCATCCTCTTTGACAGGGCAAATCAACAATGACGTCAAATATTCATTTGCTAAGACCTGTTGACTTTCGTCCCATCAACTAATACGCAATATCCTACCTCCTGGCAAACAAGTGATGACGTCAATAGTTAGTTTTAGCGGGAAAAGAAGTTACCAAACTTGTTGATTCCGGTACATCTTAGCTTTGCGCAATATCCTACCTCCTAACAAACAAGTGATGATGTCTCCCTATTACAGCATTGCTTGGTAACAGTAATCTGTCACAGCAGAGATGAATTTACTCACATACATTCCTTCTTCAAGATCACCAACAAGAACAGCATCTTCTTTATCAGTTTCCACTTCAACAACTTTGAGAAACTGAACTGCAACACCAAGGATTAGGGAGGTTAAAAAAATGCAAGGTTAAAATTATGTTACTGCTTTGAAAGATACCACACAAACAAGATCTGTATCACAGACATGCCACACAAACATGATATGTATTTTCTATCTTCAAGATCACCAACAAGAACAGCATCTTTTTTATCAGTTTCCACTATAAGAACCTTGAGAAACTGAACATGCCACACAAACAAGATATGCATCACAAACAGTTGGTGTTGGTACGTTTTTAATATGGTTATTCTGTGAAAACCATGTCACAGTTGACTTTGACACACTGATGACTGCTCTGGCTTCATCGCACCACCTGCTTTTATGATCAAGTTCTGTCTGAAGGCTACCATTAACATGCTCTCAGTCTCTACATTAAAAAAAATCATCAGCATACGATAGTGTTCTTCCCATGATCTGCTCGACTGTGATTCTCATGGTTAATGTTGAACATTAAATTAAGAATCAGCATCAAAACACTTGGGACACTCCCATAAGTGCTAGGTCCCCATCTTTAGCAGGAAGAGAAGAGTTCCAATTCCGATGGTACCAGCAACCGTTTGATGTATATCCGCCTCATCCCTCCCTGTGTGTTGAGCGTCAGCCAGATCCTCTGGTAACTTCCCACAGCACCATTCTTCTCAGACCGCAACGATCTATCTGCACCTGTGCACTGTTTACTCGCTTCCCAAGGGCCTCACAATATGTAACTTCTCATACATCAATTTATCATCAAGTGGTCAAGAGTCAGCCAGTATATCTGCCTGCTTATTTCTAAACACACGGGCATGACCTGGAGAAAATATCCAAAGGATGCTAACTACCCAGGACCTCTTAGGTGATGCTTACCAGTCTGCACAAAGCATGTCTGTTTTCACCTTTCTCAACATGCTCTGAGAGTCAGTTACAATCTCATGGTGAAAATGTTGAAAAGTATCGGGGATAAAGTTGAACCTTGTGGCAGACCGGGGAGTATGGTATTTCACATATTTCCATTCAACTCTGCTAATGTGTCAATACACCAGTGTCCTACTAGGAACCCATAGCCTTCTCGATTAGATCAGCGTTGAGGTTCCTCGAAGTGTTTGTTGCATTAATATTGTGTTTTTCATTTAGCCAGTGGCATCAGGTTTCAGGTTGGGCTTGAGGCCCTCCACACCGTTCACTGTGGAAATCAAGAGTTTACACCCCCTAAACTTGAATGTTGCATTGTTATACTGATATTTAAGTTACTTTGACATGTTGCCTTTGATTATGAAGTTGTATGCTTCATAATTTTGGTAGCACTAACAAACTCACCCTACGTCACAATGAGTGTTGACTATCCACTCTTAGTCTTCATCTAGCCATTACATCATCGTTAGCATGCTACAATGAACTAGACTGGATGCATGCTACTGAAGCAGCAATAATTTAAGCTTCTTTCAAAACTGCGATTATTTGATTTTTTTTTAGTGGTTAATCAGGAAACAATTTTCTTTTAAAGATCTCTGCACATAAATACTTCTTTGACCTTGAACGTTAAAATAGCTTTAAAGGCTGATTAGGACTTTTCTCTAATCTACATTTGCTAGGTTTTTGTATTTAACATCTTTTTTTTAAATGCTTCTGTAATCATATTCACAAGTTTTTTTTCTCCCTGTCAGGGACCTAAACTACTCTACTTATTTTATATGGCTCGCTAGGAAGGCCAGCTGACAGACTCTACTACCCAAACACACTTAAGACGACACTCCGGCTGAGTACAACCATTATGTTTAATGTACAATGAACATAAGACGTATAACACTTCAACTGGGCTAAGCAGCTCCCATCCGAAGCTGCCTTGGCGATGACAGCTTTACAATCACTAATCACCCCAGGCCAGCTCCCATGGATCCAGGGGAGCACGACTCTTAGCTAACAGTGTCTCAGTGCCAATCAATCCGCCGTCGATTGCCAAACAGGACTGCAGCGATACACGAAAAGTGTATGGCCTAAGCGTGCCCGGACAGTGTTACCGCCATTACAAGGCGCGTCACCTATGATTAACTGCTTAAACAAATACTACCTGTAATATCTACTACACAAAGACCTTAACTCTCTCTACTATCTAGCCGACAACATTAAACTATCACAGACACTAACTACGAATATCCTATTTGTACCTAACCGTCACTAACCTAACCGTTACCTCGTCGTAAACTGTTGTCCTGTCTCTCTGTCGATAGGCACACAACCGTCGTCAACAACTGTCCGCTCACAAGTCTCCCAAAACCCGCTTGGACCAAGCCTTTTGTATTTCCCCCCGAGTTCATCGCCAAATCCGCAGCACTCCGTGTCCGGCTGAGTGAACTCGACCTGGCCTCTAAATTGGGCACGGCTTATTGCGAAACGAGCTATACGTTCACACACTGAGTTTGCGCTAGAGGTCAACTGGTACAAGCGTGATGATTCACTATGAGACATCTGTTGTGCTTCTCATAGCCGAACTGGCCTCTGACACTCCCTTACAGGTTATTGTTATTCCTTGTCTGCAAAGCACATTTTTATTTGTCACTTTCTTCTACGGTCTTTTAAATTCACCCATATTTTTTGGGAAGCATCACCTCTTTGATGGTTTTCTTCTTGTGACATTTCCCTTTGCATTTTGGTGAAATAGATCCCGTTCTGTCTTTGTTATGAACACATGGCTGATGGATGATACTGATGTTCTTGCTATGTCCTTGCAGATCTTGTCTGTGTTCACTTCTTCTTCTTCTTTTGTCATCTCACTGATACCTGGTTGTAGCCTAATGTCATGGTTTTCTGTATTTGCCTTGCGCTTCTCAGGTGTCTTAAGTGATGAATTTATTCATCTTTTTGCGTGTTTCAGCAAACACCATTTATCGATCTCTTTCCTGGGCTACCTCTCACCTTCCTCCCAGATTTTCAACTGTAAAAAGTCTCATATGCAGTCTGGTCTGGCTGCATTCTCACTAGATGGCTAAACCATTTCATTCTTTGTCTGTCAATATTATCCAGACATGGTCTTAAAATTCAATGTTTCTGGAGTAGTAGTGAATACACCACTGCCGGCTTGCTAGGCCTGTGGCATGGCGGGGCAGGACAAAATCTGACCTTGCTGGTTCCCGTCTCCTTCCAGGTGAGCCATTGCTCCATAAGTCTGAAACCTCATGGCTTCAGTTTTATGGCGTGCACCACGATGTGTTCACAAGGGTCACAATCTTCATATACTTTCTGAGAGTCATATCCATCTCTTACAGCGACTGGATCACAAATAATGCGTAGCCAAAACATGAACCCCCTGACTATAACTTAACTGATATACAATAATTACAGTTTTTGATTCACATATAAAAAGGATGAAATATTAAATCACCTAATAAATAAAACAAATAAATGAAAAGTGTAGCTTCCCTGTATAAACATTTTAATTGACAAGCGACAAAATTATAATTTGTTAAACTTATTTGCACTGTAGTGTAAGATGCATCATATAAGATTTCCATAACAAGGATTCCTGCTATATCTATCTTCTGCTTAAATACATAAATGACACTGGTTTACAACAACCACTACTTTACAATTACCTGTGTTTATGTATGGAATTTGCTCAGTTATGTCAAATGAAGCTTGTAGAACTCCATCAAAAGAATCAGGAACTCTTATCTCAATCATTGGTATAGCTGTAGAAAATTAGTGGAACATATTAACTCAGATTCAATACACGGACAGATAATACTGAAGAGCTACATGATCATACAATTACAAGCTGGTGCTGCAGAATCAGAAGTTCAACAAATGATTCATGACAATTCCCACACAGTTGATGTGATTGTCTATAAAGATGGCTCTGTGTTGGGAGGCAGACAAAGTGCATGGTGGTTCATGCCGAAGGCGAATGGACGTCACTTGGTGCAACAAAGCCTGGCATATGATATCCCAATATCTAGTTTGAAAATGGAGGTGGATGCAGTCATTGCTGCTGTCCGCTGGCTTGAACATCAGCTGTACACACATGCCATCATTGTAACTGACTAACAAAGTATATTGAGAGTGGATATAGGCATGATCTGTTCAGAGTGGCAAGCATCACTTCAAAGGTTCTGGATAGTTAGCATTCTTTGGATATTTTCTCCAGGTCATCTCAGTGTGTTGGGAAATGAGCAGGCAGACAGAAAAGCTTGTTATGCACCACTTGGTGGTGAAGTGATGTATGACAAGCTGGATGTTGTGGGAAGTGAGTGAACAGTGTCGAGGCACAGACTGATCATTACGGTCTGAGGAGAATGGTACTACGAGGAGTTACAAGGGGATCTGGCTGACGTTTGACACTCACGGGAAAGGTGAGACGGATATACAATCAGACAACGGATATATAATCAGACAGTTAGTGGTACCATCGAAATTCACAGAACATTCAACAAAACTATTACGAAATTCAAAGGTGAAGGGCTACTGAAAAGCTTAGGAAGCAGGATATTGGATAAGGAAAGAAAGGCATCCAGACTTAACAACATTATGCTAGAGAAAACAGGTCTAAGGGAAATCTGAGAATCAAAATATTAATATTTCTAAATAACACCTATAAAAATGCGTACACTGCTAATGACTTATTGACATTCCTACTTACAGCACTGTCAAAGAAGCAACAGCATTGTCAAAGAAGCAAGGAACTTTAAAATGTGAAGATTATTTCAGAATAAATCACAAATCTGAGAAAAGAGTTAAAACAAGATAAACCTGAAATGAAATTCGAGCAGAGTGCAAAGGTCACAAGCAATGTCCCATGGCACAGAAGTAATAAAGTGATCTGTACTTTTACTGTATAGCTAAACAAACACATTTTAGAGTGAAATATGAGGGACACAAACAACTAGAACAATTAAAAATTACAACAGATTTGGAAAAAAATGATTTTTTTTTTTTTACATTATGATAAAGCATATGACCTTAACAACTGTATGTGTTGTTATCTTCTGCAGTCTCTTCCATATTATACCACAACATCTAGTTTGAGAATGGAGGTGGAAGCTTTACTAGGCTTTGTTGCACAAAGGATCATCTATTTGCTATTGCTATGAACCCCCAATTACCACTTCTGCCTCTCAACCTGAGCCATCTGTATAGATCACATCACCTGGGTGGGCACTGTCATGAATCAGTTATTGAATAAAAAATTTTCTGCAATTCACACTGGCCAGTCTATGCATTTCCAGCCCAAAGTGATTAGAACCTTATACACATCTGTCTGCTGTTTGGATACTGACCCACTCCTCCCATCTAATTTTTCAAGCATGCACACATGTCAAATCATGTCTTCTGCGTCATCTAAGACTTTTCTTTTTTTAGTCTGTGACACTTAGCTCTATCAAGGATGTCAAGCAGGAGGTGTTTTAGGTCTGCGACTACTCTGATGTATGACCTCACCTGTAGCTTTGAACCTATCTTCAATAGTTGACAGAACAAGAATATATTGCATACATACTACTGGGGTATCTCTTGAACCACACTTTCTCATGTAATGTCACATTTGACAGGAACTGTCGGGAACAGAATCCTGCAGCTCTCAATGTAGAAGTCAATGTGCTTTTCAGTTGTAGTTCCAATATGGCAGAGAGCTGCTCTAAACAGAATGGTACAGGCAGACCAGTGGTGCCTTCTCTATGATGATGATGATGATGAAGGTGAATGTAGTGACATGAGCTTTTTGTCTTCTTCTTATAGACCATGCCATATGTTGTTGGTATCTGTCTCTATCCACAACTTTCTGTCTTGTGTAGTGTAAATCATTTTTGATACAGATGATCGTCCATGCCATGATGTCAAACTGTCCAGAATCTTCTATCAGTCTACCTCTCTACATCTGTTACCTTTCAACTTTTCCACCTTCACGATGTACCTCAGTTTTCTCCTTCTCATGGCATGAAATCCCCTGATCTAGGCAATCTTCAAATTGTTAGGGCTAGCATCATATAATGATTACACTTCAAGACATGGAAAAGGATACTTCACTTGACTTAATGAAATGCAAGGGACTAAGCACATAATGGGAGATGTATCATAGACGAAAGAACAAGCCCAATTTTATTTTTTGAAATGAAGACTTTAAAAAGTAAGTAAATTTTACTCCCCAGGACATTACACAGAGCGGTAAACACACGGTGACACAAAGTACCACCATGCAGATGAGGATCACCCGTGGAGATGTCTCAGAAACCGCGTTCAACCGTCAGGCTATATTGCGGCCCCAAGCAACAACCAGGGTGGGGCTTCAAAATAATGCATCCACAAGGGAAACGACAATTATGAATGACTTGATCTAAAGAGAAGACTTTCATAAGTTTCTGTCACTGGATGTTGAACAAACAATTTCGCAAGTTGAGCACAGCAAATTTTAACACACAGCTGTGAATCTTAAACAATTATTAACCCAATAAAAAATCCCTTAATGCTTCAGAGGTGTAGTTTTATATAAGAAAGCTAAAGAAATATTGTACAGCCAAAACAAGTAACCTAAATGACAACTCACAAACACTAGAAAAGGGCAGTAACCAATTACGTAATTATTCAGTTTCGTCCTTTTTAGGACGAAATTTTTTGTTATTTGAAGCCCCACTCTGGCTTTTGCCAGGGGCCGCAATATAGGCAGGCCATAAATATGGCCAAATGTCTGAACGCGGTTTCTGGGACCTCTCCACGGCGATCCTCATCCATATGGTGGCACTTTGTGTCATCGGGTGTTTATCGCTTGTGTGATGTCCTGGTGGGGTAGAAAGTCAGTCAGTCAGTCGGCAGTAACCAATGTTTGGTCACCTCATGGAAATAGAAAAACCTGTAAAATTTTGCAACGATAGGAAAGATTTATGCAAACAGAGATAGAAAAAGGCAGACTTTCATCACTGGCTGGAAAAGTGTCAGGACATGGACAGACATATTCTGTTGGAGGTTGCTAGAGAAGATGACTTGCCAGTTAGCAAAAGCACCAAATGATGAAAATAGCAAGGGAAAAGAATGTATAGAACGAAAACAAATAACTAACAGGTGGAACCCATTAATTTTGCGGTCAATCTAGGAGATGTAACATGAGTTACTTACCTACTAAATCTGGCCCTTTAATCCGTATAAGCTGAATATTCTGCTGGTCAACATGCAAAACTGCAGTAATGTAGGCTCTGTTCTCTAGAACTGTCATACCCAGGATACCATAAGATGTCACATGGACTGACTGCAGTAATGCCTAAAACAGAAATGGTGAATTGCAATATAAAGGTAAACAAATCAGTTTCTTATAGCAAAACCTAAGTAAAGCTGTTATAAAGTGGACAATCATTACTAACAAGATTTGCCAAATACAAAATATTATGTATCCAAGAAGCTCAATGGAATGATCGGAAAAGTCATGCACAAATACAGCTAAATATATCAACGGAGTACCAAATACAACACAACTGTGATTTGAAAACTCCATAGACAAGTTAACAAAGCTTCTAAGCAAACAAGGTCCACAACCAAGAAATATGTAATGGGTGGAAAATATGGACAAACAGGGCTTTACTTCGAAATTAAAAAGTAAGATGGTTTAAAAAACACACCCTAAAACCAAGAGGATTCAGATGACAAATGGACATGTTCTGCCTCTAGACAGGTATACTCCTTTGCCTGCTTTAACTGATGTTTATGAATGTTGATGTTGGTATTTCTTCCTTTTCTGGAGAATGATATCACTTATGTTTTGCCTACACTGACTTTCATATTATACTTTCTGCACTTCAAAAAGATTTTCATTTAGTAAACCTCCAATGTTGTCCTCTTTGCTGCTGTTAGCTGATCTGCAAATTTGATCGACACATGTGATAAATTTGCTGCTGGCACATGCTTCCCCCATGTCTGTATGTTGTTTGTCTGCTTGTGTATCTGCGTGTGTGTCTGCGAATGTATGCGTCTGTGTCCTTGTGTATGTGCGAATGTGTGTGTGTTCGCGCGTATGTCCACGTGTATGTTTCAGTGTGAACTGGTTTCTTTTTCTGCATATTTGATGTGACTGTGTGTGTATCTTCATTTGTGTCTGTGTGTGTCCCCGTATGTGTTTGTCTTCATGTTTGTCTGTGTATGTTTATGTGTTTTGTCTGCGGGTGTGTCTATGAGGCTGTATGTATGTATCTCTGTGTGTGGGTGTCTGTATGTCTGTCTGCGTGACTGTATGTGTCAGCATGTGTCTGTCTGTCTGTGCATGTCTATGTGTGTTTCTCTGTGTGTGTTGCGTGTGCCCCTTTGTTGTCTGTATGTGTCTGCATGTCAGAGTATATGTCTGTGCGTGCTGAATATATGTGTCTGCGTGTGTATTTCTATGTGTTTGTATGAGTATGCATTTCTGTGTGTTTGTCTCTGTGGCTGTATGTATGTGTCTGCATGTTTGTCTGCGTATGTGTGGTGTGTGTGTCAGTGTGTGAGCACGAATGTAAATATGTGTGCTGTGTGTTTCCCTGTGTGTGTTTATATGTAAGTGTCTGTGTGTGTGTAATTTTGTCTGAGTGTTTGTGTCTCTGTGGGAATGTCCGTGTGTGCATGTGTGTGTCTCCATGCATGACTGGATTTATGACTGTATGTGTGTATGCCTGTATTACGTATGTATGTATGAATGTATGTATGTTTGCCTGTATGTTTGTATCTATGTATGTATGTTTGTGTGTACGTATGCCTGTGTGTATGTGTGTATGCATGTTTGTTTATATGTATCTGTGTATGTATGTATGTAATGTATGCATGCATGTTTGTGTGTGTGTAAGTGAGTGGGTGAGCGTGTGAATGCGGGTGTATGTATGCACGCGCGGGTTTTTGCATGCACTTTACAACTCATGCTTTTGTGTTCTTTTATAATATTCATAATATGCATAACATCATATGATCATAACATGCTTTATTAGTAAAATAC
Organism: Candidula unifasciata; assembly: GCA_905116865.2. Classification (NCBI taxonomy): domain Eukaryota; kingdom Metazoa; phylum Mollusca; class Gastropoda; order Stylommatophora; family Geomitridae; genus Candidula; species Candidula unifasciata. The sequence goes on from CAJHNH020001718.1 coordinate 41,749, forward strand.
AACTGCTGTGCGAAAGATGGTTGACTGGAAGGGCCGAATGTAAGACGGGCCTGCGTGCCCAATTTGTGACCCTTTGAAAATAAAGTTAGTTTGTTCTGTACATAAGAAGAGAAGAACTAATGAAATTTAAAAGATTTTAATATCAAGAAAGATTGGCTAATAAACAGCACTTGTCTCGGAAGCTGAAATATTTTGGTCTTATCTAGCGCCATGGTACCAGGAATGAGGGGCAGGGGCCAACCAACATGAAGATGGGCACAGGATGTAAGTGACTCCTTGAAAATGAAAGTATATTAGGTGGGAGAGCCAGTGAGAGACTGCGTTTCTTTCAGGCAGACAGTAATGACAGCATCGTTCTGCAAAGGACATGAAGATGATGATGTGATGAACAGTGGTGGTGATAAAACTCACCCGTCTCCCTCCAGATCTAATATTAAACTTGTCTGATATTCCTATGCTCGTTCTAGCTGCTCTCGGACTGTTTAAATATAAGCTCTTGCACAATTTAATAAGATGTTCATATACTCAGTGATCTTGTGGTATATTCCATAATTTGTTCCTATTAACTCAAATGAAAGCTTTCTCTTGATCTATGAATGCGATGTGTTATTCTTTATCGAATTCTACCGTCACTTCTACTAACTGTTTAACTGTAAACATTGCTTCAGTACAGCCTCTGTTCTTCTGAAATTTCATCTGTGTTTGAAGGAGTCATACCCACCATATAGTAAATTGCTGCTGGCACACACTGCCCCGATGGTTGTACAGCTGCCGGATCCTCTGAATGCGGACTTAGAAACTTGTGAGACATCAACCAACCAGTTTCAGAATACAGATCGTGGAAGGCACCTAGCTTACCTTCACTGAAGTGCTGTCAACAGATATCATATACAATCACATGATCAGTCTGCCCACACACATATTCAGAAATTAAATGTACACAGCTCAAAGTTATATGTCATATTTCAGTATAATCATGCAAGCAACATGAATATCCTCAAAATTAAAAAAAAAATAATTAATGCTCATTATACATGTAAAATCTTGAGAACGTTTCGGTGAGTCACTAGCAGAAAACAGCCAGCAGAAAATTCTCAAAGTAGTTAAAAATATGCTGAAAAGAGATGAGAGCTACAACCCCACTGAAATAAATAATGATAAGACAGGAAGGCCATTGATAGATCCACCCGAGATAGCAGAAAGATGGAGGGAATACTTTAATGAGCTCTTTAATCCTTTAGGAGATCATCAGGAAAGAACAACTGAAGAGCACAGAGCAACAGTGTTAGAACCACACATACTAATGGATGAAATAGAAAAAGTCATTAAACAGTCTCCCAAATATAAAGCACCAGGAGCTGATAGATTACCAACAGAAATAATTCAAGCAGCAGGTGAAAGCAGCATCAGATGGCTTCACAGAATATTCAATGCAGCATGGGTACAACAAACGGCCCTATTGATTGGCAACATGCAATAGTTATACCATTGTGGAAGAACAAAGGAAGCAAACGAGAATGCGGTCAATATCGAGGCATCTCTCTTTTAAGCCATGTTGGCAAAATGTATGCCAAGATAATAGAAACAAGACTGAGACCAGTGATAGAACCACAGCTGGCAGAAGAACAGATGGGATTTAGGAGAAATAGAAGCTGCACAGATGCAATCTTCACACTTAAACAGTTAATAGAAAAGAACATTGAATACAATAAGAACTTATTTGTAGCATTCGTAGACCAGGAGAAGGCATTTGACAGAGTCGACAGACAATTATTATGGAAAGTAATGGCAAGATATGGAGTAAGCGAACACTTCATCGAAGTGTGCAAAAGTTTATACAGGGATTGTAGAAGTGTAGTTAGAATAAATCAGGGAACATCTCATCCTTTCACAGTGACATCTGGAGTAAGACAGGGGTGTGTCTTATCACCACTGCTGTTTATCACCTACATCGACAGTATATGCAAGAATGCCAAGCTCATGAATGAAGATCTTGGTAAGATCAACGAATTACTCTTTGCAGATGACCAGGCCTTGATAGCAGATACAGCCATGAAATTGCAACAACATCTAACATCCATGAATGAAGAATGTAAAACAAATAATATGAGAATCAACACTGAAAAGACAGAAGTAATGTCAATAGGAAAAAAGAAGACAGATCTAAACATAGCAATAGAATACAAAGGCATTAAACAGGCATCTGAGTTTAAATAACTGGGAACTACATTTACCGAAGATGGGAAATTGGATAAAGAAATTAACATTAGATGCAGTAAAGCAAACCAAGTATTGGGACAGCTAGCCCCCCTCTTACAGCATAAGACAATCCAAATCAGCCCAAAGAGACATCTTATTCAAAGCATATTTATTCCAACTCTGTGCTACCAGTGCCAGACATGGTCACTCACAACAAACCATAAAAGAAAATTAGTAACCACGGAAATGAGGTGTCTGAGAAGGGCTGTAGGAGTGACCATAAGAGATAAGATCAGGAATGAGATCATAAGAGAACAAGTCGGCACAGAACCAATTCTGGATTACATACAAAGACTGCAAGTGAAATGGTTTGCCCACTTAGAGAGAATGCCTTGTGACACCATACCATACAAAGCATACATGGAAAGAGAAGAAGGACGTAGAGCACGGGTAGACCAAGAACAAGATGGAAGGATAACATCAGAGAAACTCTACAACAGCATGATGTGCCTATGGTCGAGGCAGCCAGAAGAGCTAGAAACAGAACCTTATATCTCCCTCGACACCCACAGTGGTAAAAGAGGAAGTGAAGAAGAAGAAGAAGATACATGTAAAGTCAAATGGTGTACACTTACCATATGTCAAAGGTATGTATATTTCTCTAGAAGGGAAAGCAAAACTTTTCAAACATTATAACATGCATCTTAGAGAGTATCTGCTAGATTTATTCACACTTTTCCTTCTTGTGTTTTGTGAGTCCAACATGTCACATACTGAAATGGTGACTAAACTTACTTGTGGCCTTTCAGTTCCTCAGCTTATTGGCCCACCTTAAGAGATTGGCTAGCCCTGCACAACTGGGTGGAATACTGATGCATGATAAGGCAGAAGTGGTTAAGGCCTTAATAGCAGCATGTGTAAAATTCAGGAGATCAGACTGATCATCATAGTCTGGTGAGAGTGATGCAGCAAAGAATGACAAGGCCAATACTTGACGCTCAGGGAAAAAGTAAGATGGATGTATAATCAGACTACTACTGGCACCATTCGTATTTGAACTCTGCACTGGCTGCTCAATGTAGAGACCGAATGCTTATGGGAATGCCCCGAGTGCTGTGATGTTGGTTCTTGAATTGACTCAGCTCAACTCATTTCCAATGCTTGTGTTTTCGTTTTTCCAGTTCAGATGCTGAGGTCCTTGTTTCACAGCCCTGTGTAGAGGTACTGACAACTAGTGCTTTAAGCACTTGCATTTTTATTTCAAAAGAGAAGTCTTTGAATCTCCATAATACTAGCTGTTTAGCAATGGCTGATGTTGTTAGGGCAATTCTAGATGTGATTTCTGGTCTGGATCCTAGGACATCTAGAATGGATCCTAGATATTTTAAGTGATTCACTCCTTTGTGACCTTTTATCTATGGTGTTTTTATGCCAGTTGAATTATCTATCATTACTTTAGTCTTATCTGCATTTATTTCTACACCCTTCTTAGATGTTTCATCAAGTCTGCCTATGAATTCAGCTATCTCTTATTTTTCTACGGCCAACCCATTAATCATCAGAAGCTTTGGGAAATCATGAGGAATATGGGCTTTCCATCACATATAGTGCAGCTCATTAAAATGCTCTATCAAGACCAACAAGCAGCAGTCAGAATAGATGGAGAGACATCAGACTGGTTTGGCATCAAGCAAGGAGTCCGTCAGGGATGTGTGCTGTCACCGTATTTGTTCAACCTGTACGCCGAAAATATAATGAGAAATGTAAGAGATGATATAAACAAGGAACAATATGATGCCCTAAACATCGGTGGTCATGAAATACCAGAAATTCGTTATGCTGATGATACAGTATTACTATCAACATCACAAAATGGTTTAGAAAACTTATTAACCTCACTCCAAAGAAATAGTGAAAATCATAACTTATTTCTTAACACAGCAAAAACAAAGATAATGCATACAAACAAAACTGCCATGGAGAAGGAAATATATGTTAATGAGGAAAGATTGGAAGTGGTGGAAAATTTCGAATATCTTGGGTCACTGGTTACCAACAATGGTGACACAATGAAAGAAATTAAACGGCGACTATCAATTGCTCTTCAAAGACTAAAACAACTGAATAAATTATGGAATTGTACAGATAGAATTACAAAGGTCAGATTTTTAAGAGCATGCATCTTTCCCATTGCAACATACGCCTGTGAGACCTGGACACTTACTAAACAAGCGGAACAGCGCATAAATGCATTTGAATATAAATGTTACAGACAGGTTCTAAGAATATCTTGGGTAAAAGAAAAGAACAAATGCATCCATACTTCAAGAGCTGAATATTGAAGAGGGTTGGCTAGTAAAGACAATAAAACAAAGAAAATTGAAATATTTTGGTCACTTGAAACGTCATGGAGGTCTAGAGAGAACAATAATGGAGGGGTATATGCCTGGGAAGAGAGGAAGAGGAAGGCCAAGGAGAAGATGGGTGCAGGATGTGGCAGATGATCTCCAGATGGGTGTATCAGACGCAGGACATCTTGCTCATGATAGGAAGGTTTTCCGGAGGGTTGTTATGGCAGCGAGGTTCCGCGAGGGACATGCTACTGAATGAATGAATGAACCCATTAATACCTGCAATCTTAGCTACCTTCAAAATGTTTACAATATTCATTTTACAATATCTTGGATCTTGGCCATCTTGATAAGGACGTTTAAACATTCTTTTCTATACCTATACCTCTGAAGTATCAGTGAGTTTCTTGACTAGTTAACTGTCAGGAAATTGCAGTCAAATGGTAACACTCGTTCTACATAACATGAAAGAATTTCTTTGTGACCTCCAAAGATGTTTCTTAAAAAAAATAAAAAATAATTTATACATTCAGTTTTTGCTTGTCCTATTCTAATATTTCCCCCCCCCCTGTAATATATCATCTATCTGATGTTATTCATGTGCCTAAAAATGTAAACGTCTGTACTTTTCCCAAATTAATGTCAGTCACTTAAATCTTCATTTGAGAACAATATGTTTCTTTGATTTTACCATTACTTCTGTCTTCCCGTTATTCACTGATTAGTTGTGACTTACATTTAGTGTGTTTGTTTGAAACCACAATGATTCTAACTCAACATTAACAGCTAATGAGACAAGTGCAAATGGCTGTTCCAAATATTCACAGCTGCTCATATTTCTCTATGCTTCCACCACCCACTTTACTTAATTCAGCATCTCACAATTGCACCCACGGCTATCAATGACTGCTGAATATTTGGGAAGAACTTTTTGTGAAGGAAACTCATAAACATTCAGTTAATCTAGTCTGCTATCTCTCTCTCTCTGTGTCATGTCCATATGTGTGTGACTGCGACGAGTGGAGTGGAGTGGAGAGGAGAGAGAGAGAGAAAGAGGGAAGGGGAGAGAGAGAGAAAGAGAGAGAGAGAGAGAGAGAGAGAGAAAGAGAGAGACTGGAACAACCTGTGGTAGACACAAGATCATGCAAGCATGGCCATCATTAGGCACTGTAAGACAATAACAAAAAATGTGACAGGAATACGACTAGGAAAAATGGAAAATATAAAATTGTCACATTTTCTAGTACACAGAGATCTATTTCAACTATTTCAAATTGTAAAAACACACATAAGTAACTACCTAAAGCATGTCCTTGTCAACGAGTCTCCCCCCCCCCCCCCCCCCCACTTATTCTCTTGCTCTATAAAATGTTTACATGTTTCTAATGGAACAAACCTGTGTGCTGTATGTTATGTTGGCTGCCTGAGACTTTTCAGATCCTACAATATTCAAAACGAGCTCTCCATCCTGAAATGTTAAAAGAAGTAATTTGTTTGTGTGTGCAAAAACTTTCTAATTCAATCAGCATGTGCCCTACCATGAAGAATGAAATGACTTTCTGTATCATTATCTAAATCTGTTTTAACTTTATGGACGGTCTACACACAATAAGAGAAGAGTGTAAAGTGCACAAAAAAGGATAGAACAATAGACTACTTTTGTACTGCATTATCAAAATCATTCTGTTGTGCCATTTATACTTCACACCGGGCTAAAAATCTATTCTTCCATTCCTTTCTATCCTGTGAAATCGTTTTTTGATATCAGGGAGGGAATCTAGTCCACAATTTTGACCTCTTTCATCAATGTTTATTTTAGGGTTTCTCTTGGGCCTCCTTGTTTCCATAATCCATTTGTTTCACATTTCAGAATCTGTCTGATGACTCTCCATTTGCTTCTACTCAGGATATGGTCAATGTATCTAATCTTCTTTGTTTATAAAGGTTCATACCAGCAGCTGTCCAGCTAATTATAACTTCAAATTAGCTTTAAAATAGCCATTTTGTTCACAAGAAAAGTGACCGAAATGCTTTTTGTGTGTGTGTGTGGTTTTAAAGTAAATATATTTATATACTGACCTAATGCTGTAGAGGAGTAACACAAGAATAGTGTAAACACGGCATCTTGATAACACACCACTGTAGAAACCGCTGGGTAAGTGAAATTTATGGGACTGAGCGACTGCTAGATATGTTGGATCTGAAGCTTGTGTGGGCAAAAGGTTTCACTCCTTTTGTCTCTAGTGTGAAATCTGCTCGATCTGATGATTTGATTTGTGAACTGCATTATCTAAAACTGGCTAGTGGCCAGTTCCCACAGAGCTTGTGGTAATGACTTTTGCAGCAATGCATGTGCAACTAGTGGTAGGCTGCGACTGCTGCTTCCATAAATGATGAACTGCAACTCTAGTGGAGGACTGTTGGTGCTGACATTTTTGGTGGCTGCCTTTTTGCATGTGGATGCTGTTGGCTTTGCCAAGAACAGCTGTCTGTCCAACTTTTCATAAGAGTCAGTGAAAGTCCTTTTGTGTAGTTTTTTTTGCTGGAGTAAGTACGCAGCAATAATAGAGTTTGCTGTAAAGTTCAAACCGCAGTTAACCACTAAAAGTTGTCTGGAGTAAGGAAGCAGTAAGGACAGCTTGTGGAAATCGGTGTGACAGCAGAGATGCAAGTAATCGTACTAAAATAATAAGGTGATTTGAAGGTAACTTTAAGTTTAGGGCCAAGTAATCCAGTGTAATGATGAGTGGGTTTGTTGGGGTGAGAGTTTTAGGAGTTGCAGTTTGTTATAAACAAGAAAACATCTTTTGGGATGAATTATACCCCTAAAAAATATCATATCAAACTGTACTTTGAATTTTCAAAAATAGTATGGAACATGGTTCCTCACAAAATGGTAATGTTCAGCAGACAAGCTTACAATGAACTGGAGATGTGATTCCTGACCAAGACAGAAAATGGGCATCAAGAAGTTGATGAAGAGATGGAAGAAGAGCATCACTATAAGAGGTAATCACACAAAGGATAACAGTTAATACTCAGGTGTGTGGCTTTACTCTTTCAAACTAACATATAAAATTAAGCATTAGCTGGTTCATAGATTGCTGGCTCTGCAGACTCAGACGTAGACACATGTAAAGTGACACTAACAAACAACCAGCAGGTAATCTCATACATTCATGGCTATTAATAGTAAAGCACACAATATATTTAATTATAATGACAATTTTCACCTTTAGAGTATTATGGTATATCTTTGAGATGTTTCTCCACGTGACCTTTACAGCACCCGCACTGTTTAAAATATCCTTCGTAGTGACTGTCACATTCCAGATCTGAGTAAGATTGTGATAAATTTCTACTCTCTCTACTGGACCTCTGCTTGGAAAAAGAAACAGAATGCATAATTATACATTTAACAATAATTTAATTTTTTTTTTAAAAGTGTAAAAATACATACAACATAAAAAACCATCAGCAAGTGCCAAGGTGAACCGATTCAGACATGTGTCAGGATGGCCAGTGCATCAGACAGCCCTGTCACTTAAAAAAAAAAAGTAGATCTAGAGGTTATCAACACAAATTTTTTCAAAACACAACATTGACAGGAACAGAGACTAGAGAAAAGAAAAAACCTGATAGTTGAAGAATTATGAACAATAAATAGAAACTGCAAGGATATTACACTAAAACAAGCAAACCCCAGCAAACAATATCTAGTCTAAAGTAAAGATGCTTATATCATCATCAGAAAAAATTTATAAAATAGAAAAACAACCCATGCACAAGCAACTATTAAAATCACAGACCTCTAGTTTAAAAAGGCTAACATTTTCCAGACTGCCAAAGTAGAATTAGGCTAGCAATATGAGCTTCAACTCCTCGATCAAAGGAATACAGTCGCTGCTCATCATGAGTACCCACCTTGGAACTCCAAGTCCACAGATAAGAAACACCACAAATGGAATTCTGGCCAAAGGAGAACAGACTCCCTTAGAAATGCAGTCAGCAATGGAACATGAAAACAAAACTATCCCCAAAACAGATTGATATGGGAATTCAAGGATGCTCTCAACATGAAGTAGAGAGGTCATAGGTCTAGTCAGCTGGCATCCCACTGGAACCAAGCTGTATGTACGGATCAGTGGAGGACATGCATCAAACCACAACCTTCATAGAGGCCTGCATGTTTCATCAGAAAACTACTGGCAGGGAGAATGAAAAGATTTCATCACAATCAGATCAGATTTAGACATAGTAATTTACAACTGATGACAAGGCAGCAGCAAGCCAAACACCCCCCCCCCCCCCCCCCCCCACCTTTCCAATAATCCTAACATCTTGAACTTAATACCAATTGTACTACCATAGCATAGAAAGGCAGAAGAAGAAGACTACCATAGCACACAGCTACAGTTTTGACTAAACAATCAAGACACTGCCAAAGCAATCAGTTCATACAGAATTTGATCTAAGCATTAGCTGATTCATAGATTACTGGCTACGCAGATTCAGATGGTTTCCAGAACAGTGTCCTGCATCCTAATATACTTCTGCCAGTTTTTCCCGATGAATGAATCAATTAATCAATTAAAAAAAAAACTGAAATCACTGCACTCTGCATATTTCAACATATACTCTGTTTCCTTCCTCAGTATCCAATGAAGAGTTCTTATGCTAATAGCGCTAACGGCATCAGGTATGGATACTCAGCCTGTTCTGTGTACAGCCATTCATTAATATCCTTCATCAACACCGAAAATGTTTTCATTTTGCATTCTTACTCTTCAGTATATATATTTAATAACAAATTGTGGCCACTCAACCCTCTCTTTAACACTACAATAAGCACACCCCTCAAGTTCCCGCTCTTTCCATTTTTCAGGATATTCCTGGAAAAAATCTTTAGAAAGACAACCAGTGTATATGTCACACACATAAAAATGCACAAAATCAAATTATCATCCTAAACATAAACAAATATTACAGAGAGTAAGGGTCATCATCATCATGTAGCAGGTCCTTTGCAGAACGTTGCTCTCATCACTGTCTGCCTGAAAGAAACTCAGTCTTTTGCCAGCTCCCCCACCTTGTACTTTCATACTCAAGTTTTGTTTAGCACTCTGTGAAAACCTAGAGTGATAAACTAACCCAGAAACATATCATAACTTCTGAATATGTTAGGAAACCTCATATACTTCAAAGTATTATTCTCAAGTATGGATATTCACTGCTCTTGTGGCTGCAAAACAATGTTGTCTTTGTAAACATAACACCTTCTGAATTCTTTTTTTGTACTAACCATAACAGTATTAAACAAATACATATCATAAGATGCAAAACGTACATTTATCCTCTTTAAAAAAAAAGAAACTTTTTTAGGGATTAGAATTATGTTACATTCTCAATTGCTTTTTATTTTTTGATACCATGCCTCTGCCATTTTTGTAAAAGGAAACTAATGTTAGCCAGATCTGTCAACATTCATAGGCCTGAAAGTGTTAATGAATATACTGAGCACGGATAGGGACGTATGAGTCTATGGTATTACATGTTGACAAAGCCATAATCACAGCAGATACTAATGATAGTTTTAGAAGTTTAAAAACTAAATGGAAAAAAACAATACTTACAAAATATTACAATTCATTATGAAAATACATCAGCTAATTATTATCCAATAAGAAAAAAGAAATCCATCTCTGTGACAGAATGCATGGTTGAAACTTTGCACAATCTGTACATTTCCTGAATATGTCAGGTAAATTTTTAATCCCAGAAAACCAAAACATATCACAATTTTTTAATTAACAAATAATTTTAATGTCAGTTGCACCAGGCCACATTGAAAAATACATTTACTTATTTTTCTCATCAAAAAAGAATATCTTATTTTTAAAATGTATTATTTTTTTAAAATCTAAAATAAATAAGATACAATTAAATCAGCTGTATCAGCTAAAATGTTATGAATCAAAATAAAGAATACAACAATTGGAAAAAAAATATTAAAAAAAAAAAAAAGGAAGGAAAAACTAAAAGATAATCTAGTAATTATTTAAAAAAAAAAAAAAACAACAAACACCATAGATACAAATTACAAATACAGACACAGTACTAGGAAGCAGTGCAAAGTACCATACACTTGAAATTTGAACATGTAATACTAGATCAAAGGTTAGGTCTTTCCATTAATTAAGCTAAGACCATTTTATCACTTCCTACCAAAACCATATCTGTCAATCCCAGTAGGTTAGTTGCGTATCCTTTACAGGACGTTGCGGAACCAACCCCAACAGCACCTGGCTGTTGTGTGGTTTTTCTAAGCAAATTTACGTCCAGTAGTTTGCCACTGCTTTCTGGACGGTCAGCTTTCTTGATACCACTGTCGAAACCAAGACAAGGCGCATGGCCCGCAGCTGGGATCGAACCCGGCATCCCGGCATTATGAAGCGTTCGCATCGACTTAGCCACAGAGCCAACGTCAATCCCAGTAATTCTTTAAATATATGAACAAAAATAACAGCTTTACAGAAAAAGCGGGAAGAAAAAGAAACAAACCAAGATGCTGCTTTACAAACAACACAACTGCAATCAATTATTCAATACAGAGCTTTCATTTCACTAGTATCACAAATGAACATAGCAAAACAATAAAAATGAAAGAAAATATACAAATAAAAACATTTTACCAAAAAGTGAAGGCTTAGTTTTGTCAAAAGAAAATAAAGGAAGCAAAAAAAAAAAAACAAAATAAAAAATATTTTAAAAACCCAGACAACACCAGGTAACAACAGTATATTCAAGACAATACAAATCATGCTGAGTTAATATGAAGAAGTATAAGACCACAATTCTACACAACAGGGGCTTCACTCTGAAATGTGAACATCGATTAGACATAATACTCACAAGTTCAGGCCACTGGATAATTCAATACTCAAATCGTTATGAAGTAGATCAAAAGATAAGATGGCCTCATGGTCAGTCTGCAAATGGCAGGTTAGAATTCCAGTGAAAAGACCACACTGACCTATGTAATACTGAAGTGTGAGGCACAGGAAAATTTGGCAAAGATGGCAACAGATAACCTCCATAGTTTTCAAAGAAAATGTAATAATCAAGATAAGCCACAGAATAAAGCAATGAAATCTGAAAAATAATGAAGAACCGTTCAAACAGTGGGATACTAGTGCAACTGTCCAACAGTTACATGTTATCATTGTACAAAATCGTATATATCTGTATGTAAAAAACACATTCAGGATATTGATAACTTAGCAAAATATAAATAAAATACAATTGAGAAATATAACAAACATTAATTCCACTGATTTTAGGTCAAGTAAGACGCCTCCTTTCCTCCGCTAGTCTACGGGACACCCTTGGGCAAGGTGGAGTACCCGTTTAGCCCCCCAATCAGGGTTACGTGAAGCCATGGAAGCAGGTGGTGGATGGAGTGTAAGAGCAGCCGACAGGTATTGTTGGTTATGGTCTGCACTCTGCGGCGATAGGCAGATGATCTCATCGGTAGAGACAATGGCTATGGCCACCGACTAGTATAGTCACTGCTCAGGAGGAAAGCAATGGCAAACTACCTTCTGCAAATTTTGCCAAGAACCCATAACAATCATGAAAGAAAACATAACACAGAAGAGATCTGGTGGCGAGACCCCCAGGCCAGGCAGATCAGATAACACTGGGGAAGAGTGTGATACAGGGGTCGGTACTAGTAATCGTGATGACGGAGTTAATCCTGACTGTGTTACCAAGGAAATCCACTGTGTCAGACTAAGAAACAGAATGCGAATAGGAACGTGGAATGTGAGAAGTCTGTATGAAGGAAAGCTTAAAGTAGTATGTGATGAGATTGAAAGATTAAATATTCAGATCTTAGGAATTTGTGAACATCGTTGGAGTGGCAAGGGACATTTTATCAATGAATATGGAAGCTTTTTCGTATATTCTGGTAGAGATGTAAGAGGCCAGAGCGGAGTGGCATTTTGTTTAGATAAAACAACAGCAAAAGCTATTATGGGATATAATCCAGTTAGTGATAGAATCCTAACTATCAGACTTAAAGGCCGTCCAAAAAACATAACTTTCATGCAGGTATATGCACCAACTTCAACAGCAGAGGAGGGCGAAATTGAAGATTTTTATATGCCATACTGCAAGACACATTAAATAAAATTAATCAGAATGATATAATAATAATAATGGGAGATTTTAATGCTAAAGTAGGTACAGGCAGAGATGAAAATGAGAGACACGTTTTAGGAAAATTTGGATTGGGTAATAGAAATGAAACAGGAGAAAAATTGATTGAATTTTGCATAGAAAATGAATTAACAATAGCTAACACACTTTATAAACAACACCCTAGAAGGCTTTTCACATGGACATCCCCTGACGGTGTTACCAAAAATCAGATAGATTACATTTTAATACAAAGAAGATGGAGATCGAGCATAACATCTGCAAAAACCCTGCGAAGTGCAGATTGCGATACAGATCATCAGTTACTAGAAGCAGATCTAAAATTAAAACTCAAAAAGCTTACCCGAGGACCAAGGCCATTTCGATTTGATCTCACAAAAATACCAGATGCATACAACGTAGAAGTGAAGAACCGTTTTGAGGTCTTGATGTCTGTACAAGAGGAAATGACACCTGATGAACTGGCGGTACAAGCTAGGGATATCTTGATAACAGCAGCTAAAGACTTAATACCCACCAGGACTAAGCAAACATAAACCATGGATCACACCATACACGTTAGAACTAATAAAACAACGAAGAGAACTGAAAAAGAAAGGAGAAACCAATGATAGTAGGATGAAGTATAAATTTTTACACGAGAAATAAGAAAGTACACAAGAAAGGATAAAAAATCAGTATGTACAAGATTGCTGTATTAAAATAGAGCAGCATCACAAAAATGGAAGAGATTACGAAATGTTCAAGGAAATGAAGTTATTGACAAGAAATTTTCAACCTCAGTTAAATGTTATTTGTGACAGGTTGGGAAATACTTTAACAGAATCTAGACAAATTCTAGGAAGATGGCAGGAATACTGCAGCGGAATGTATGATATGAATGACAGTGAGGATATGAATGATATACATGAACCAGTAACAGTAGAGGCAGAACCTGAACCTTCATTAGATGAAATTTCATGGGCAATAAGGAGCCTGAAAAATGGTAAATCACCTGGATGTGATGAGATACCAGCTGAATTGATTAAAGCGGGAGGAGAAGAAAGCATAAAAATCTATCATGCATTATGTGAAAAGATATGGAAATATGGTATTTGGCCAAAAGACTGGAAGAGAACTATCTTCATTCCAATACCAAAAAAGGGTGACCTGAAATTATGTACAAACTATCGAACTATTGCCCTGATCAGTCATGCAAGTAAAATTCTACTAAAAATTATAATGAGAAGACTGCAAAAGAAAATGGAAGAAGAGATTAATGTAGCTCAGGCTGGATTTAGACAGGGAAGAGGAACAAGAGATCATATATTCAACATGCGTTTAATAATAGAGAAGTGTAGAGAATTTAATGTAAATCTGTTCTTATGTTTTGTGGATTATTCAAAAGCATTTGACTGTGTACGACATCAGAAGCTTTGGGAAATCATGAGGAATATGGGCTTTCCATCACATATAGTGCAGCTCATTAAAATGCTCTATCAAGACCAACAAGCAGCAGTCAGAATAGATGGAGAGACATCAGACTGGTTTGGCATCAAGCAAGGAGTCCGTCAGGGATGTGTGCTGTCACCGTATTTGTTCAACCTGTACGCCGAAAATATAATGAGAAATGTAAGAGATGATATAAACAAGGAACAATATGATGCCCTAAACATCGGTGGTCATGAAATACCAGAAATTCGTTATGCTGATGATACAGTATTACTATCAACATCACAAAATGGTTTAGAAAACTTATTAACCTCACTCCAAAGAAATAGTGAAAATCATAACTTATTTCTTAACACAGCAAAAACAAAGATAATGCATACAAACAAAACTGCCATGGAGAAGGAAATATATGTTAATGAGGAAAGATTGGAAGTGGTGGAAAATTTCGAATATCTTGGGTCACTGGTTACCAACAATGGTGACACAATGAAAGAAATTAAACGGCGACTATCAATTGCTCTTCAAAGACTAAAACAACTGAATAAATTATGGAATTGTACAGATAGAATTACAAAGGTCAGATTTTTAAGAGCATGCATCTTTCCCATTGCAACATACGCCTGTGAGACCTGGACACTTACTAAACAAGCGGAACAGCGCATAAATGCATTTGAATATAAATGTTACAGACAGGTTCTAAGAATATCTTGGGTAAAGAAAAGAACAAATGCATCCATACTTCAAGAGCTGAATATTGAAGAGGGTTGGCTAGTAAAGACAATAAAACAAAGAAAATTGAAATATTTTGGTCACTTGAAACGTCATGGAGGTCTAGAGAGAACAATAATGGAGGGGTATATGCCTGGGAAGAGAGGAAGAGGAAGGCCAAGGAGAAGATGGGTGCAGGATGTGGCAGATGATCTCCAGATGGGTGTATCAGACGCAGGACATCTTGCTCATGATAGGAAGGTTTTCCGGAGGGTTGTTATGGCAGCGAGGTTCCGCGAGGGACATGCTACTGAATGAATGAATGAATGATTTTAGGTCAGAACACACAGAACAAAAGAAAAATCCTACGCATCGTAACACAAAAAATGAAAACAATGACCTGTGCTCCAGAAAAAAACAACTTTTACAGCAGCAGCAGAGTCAAGGATAGGCCTCTTGAAGGTGTTTTCCGCCAGGACTGCAAAGTTGGTACTTTCGTACAAATCTGGTATTATTTGACCCTTGCTGAGCAAAACTGTACTGCTGGTACCATGACGATGTTTTGGTATCTTTTAGAAATTTTGCATCATTATTTTAAATATGAGCATTGTATGTTGGATCTAATATGTGTTACTAAAAAAAGACTGATGTCACTTATTCCACTAGTCGTGAAATTGTCCAGCCTTGTTAAAGAAAAACATTATGAACAAGTAAATAAAGAATAGACGGAACTAATAGTGTATTAGTAGGATCTATTCTTTATTTACCACTGTTTCTTTTGTCAATATCTGCTTATCCCGCTAGGTGCTTCATAATTTTGAAGAAGACGTACGATCTAATGCTGAAAAACACACCAGTACTGTTTTGATTTATAATTTCATTAAACAAATGTGGATAAAAGCATTGCTTTCCATTAGTTTCAACATTTATGCTTAGTCTTCTGGCACTACATCATTCCTCTGCATCTGTAGAGTTTTCCCTATGCTCAACAGATTTTAAGATTTAAAAAAGCGCTCTTCTTTGAAGACTTCAACAATAAATGCATTGATGAGATCAAGGTTATTGCACCAGGACTCTAACTGCATCCTCATGGAAGCCACCACAACAACTTTGTAACCAACTGAGCAAATAGAGCAAAAATAGTACAGCAATGATGTAATGGACAAAGAAATTCAATTCTAATCAAATATAAGGTACATCATGTGTGTGATTAATGATTAAAAAGGATTATCATCACAGCACTCCGGACAGATCCACGGGTGCTCCAATCTCCTCCTCAAAAGCTCCACAAGTGTAAAACGACTGATGACACCTGTTCTGTGTTGGTTAATGAAACTCTTGTCCCCTTAGTGAAATATTCATTTCTTGAAGCTCCAGGCTGCAAACTTCTCCCAGCTTTCTAACATGACAACAGAATCAAATGTTTTGAAGCGGCAGGGGTGATGTCATGATGTAGATGGACCGGCTATTTTCCTTTGCCACATGTTCTTGGACAAACACACCATTCATTTGGTTCAACCAGCCCCCATCCTGAACAGACTGGCTGTTCCTCAAGCTTAAAATGCTGCTCAGACTTGATCTGAGTCATGACAAGGGATGCTGAGGTACATCATCCCCTGGATCAAACTGATCAAGACCTATAGTCACCTCTCTCCACTAGAGACCAATATTGTCTTTGAAGTAGGAGCACATCTGTTTGAGAGGTGAAGAACCAACAATCTGCACACAAACAAGCCAGATCTGTCAAGCAAAACTAAAGATTAAAGTCAAGATATGGACAAAAAATCCAGGACTTTTTACTAGAGTTCAGAGCTGGTGAATTCAGAAAGAAAAGAAGGAGAAGATTCACGAGCAGCAAAAATTACAACTGAGTTGAACTTCATTCCCAAAGGGGTCAACCTGATTGGTACCAGTTCTGTAGCGTCAATGAACAAACACAGCAAGGATCAAAAAGTCTTGGAGACCCACTTTAGACAAGCTTTACTCTGGAAGTAGAACTTGACTGATTTTTACAATTGTTACAGTGCGTATTCTGTACAAATCATTCAAACGTATGGAAATAGGGGAAATATATGCACTTTATCCCAGTAGAATATGTACACCAAACTAAAGTACTTCACATGCACTCACTGAGGGCTAGTGTAATGTAATGTTCTCACCTGATATACGTCTTCAGGTCTGTATGGCCAATCTCCTGGCAGGTTTCCAAGGTAATGAGAACAATGACTCATGTTTTTTCTGGATCCCTGAATTGTTGGCCTGAAATAATAAAACATAACAGTCAGTATCATGAATACTTTATAATCAAATTATTGTGGTCATTACCAAGTGTATTCAAGCATTTATTGTTTAAAAGACTGATTTCTAAAACAGAAATTCAGTAATTTAATACTTGTATAAGTGGACAGTTTAAGCTCAGAATGCAGTAAATACAAAGTAAAGATCAATGTGAACAAAACCAAAACAATGCAAGTCAGCACAACCTTTGATCCACTACATCTACAGCTGAATGGTTCTGGCCTCAAACAAGTTAGGGAATTTAAATATCCAGGACATGTGATCATAAAAGATGGCAAAATTGTCAGAGAAACAGAAACCAGGTGTCAGAAATCAAGTGCACTTATATACCAACTGTCATCATTTCTAAGACATCCCGGGGAAGGGGAGGGGGGGGGGAGGAGGGGAGGGGAGGAGGGGGGAGGAGGGGGGGAGGGGTCTGGCCAATGTTCAACACTCACATGAAAGGCAAGACAGATATACAATTAGACTGCGACTGGTACCCTCGGAATTGGAATTGCGCTTGCTACTGAAGATGGGGACTGAGTGTTTATGGGAATGTTTTGCGTGCTGTGATGTTGATTCTTAATTTAACATTCAACAACAAAATAACAGTTTTGTCTCCCCTACTAACACTAACTGTTCTATCCCCTCTGCTAGCACTAGGGGGGAGGCTAGCACTGGGGGAGGCTAGCACTTGGGGAAGGCTAGCACTGAGGAGAGGCTAGCACTGGGGTGAGGCTAGCACTGGGGGGAAGGCTAGCACTGGGGGGGGGGCGGATAGCACTGTATGACTGCTCTTTAATCAATATTTGGATTACACAAAGACTTGTGAGTTTTAAAAGAAATACAAAATAAACACATTATTTTCTAGAAAATTTTATTGAAACAGTAATCACTGAATGCGTAATACCTGAGTCTGACTCTTGCACAGCTTGTATAAGTAATGCAGCTGGTATCATTGATGGTTCCATTCTGACTTGTCATGTCACAAATTTGAAGGTCTAGAAAATATTTTGATATAATGTTAAAACCAAGATAACTCTGCAGAGATAGATCAAAGACCGATATCACAGAGATAATAGTTATCTAAGTGACTAATTAGTCAAAGCAAAGCAATATTTACTGTAGTTGGACAATATTAGACAGATGCCTTCTCCAGCTGATGGGCCAAGTGGCAGTTCCGCTCAACTGTGCAAAGTGGCCGGACATAGAGTTTTTAGAGTTAAATGAATAGAGGAACTGATGCCTGCAAAGTGTTCAATTCCTCGAATTATCAAATTATGATACTTTCAGTGGATATGCGATTGTGTTTAAGTTTTCTTTGGATGCTTAGAAGAGAAAAATGGCTAAAACTGAAAGCTAAGTTGACTCACTAATTATCAGCTTATTAAATTACTGTATACTCTAGGTGACAGACAGGCTGAGTGGTTACTGTCATCTATCAATAAATGTGGAAATTTAGACACTTTAAGTATGTACGGATATTATTCCATTATTTGACGTGGATTTTGTGGATATTCACCAGCTAAAATGTAAGTAGTTTCTGTTGTAGTTTATGTTTCTCTGTTTTTCAAACTAAGGCCCTTATTTCCACTTTTTTCTCCATAATTTCTATGTATGGTGACCACAATATCTTGGACTGAAAAAGAGACATCCCACTATTATTTGGAGCTGAAAATTGGTCGACAAGAAGAATACTGTGAATGTACTGGATGGACAAAACAAGGATAATATTGCAAATATAGTGGGTGGACAAGAAAAACACTGCAAATATACTGGGTAGACAAGGATAATATTGTGAATATACTGGGTGAACCAGACTATTACTTCGAATATACTGGGTGGACAAGGATAATATTGCAAATATACTTAGTGGAAAAGAAGAATTTCGCAAATACGCTTGGTGGAAAAGGATAATATTGCGAATATACTGGGTGGACAATAAATACTGCAAATATACTGGGTAGACAAGGATAATATTGTGAATATACTGGGTGAACCAGACTATTACTTCGAATATACTGGGTGGACAAGGATAATATTGCAAATATACTTAGTGGAAAAGAAGAATTTCGCAAATACGCTTGGTGGAAAAGGATAATATTGCAAATATACTGGGTGGACAATAAATACTGCAAATATACTGGGTAGACAAGGATAATATTGTGAATATACTGGGTATATTCAAGAAATCGCGCAGCACTGCTCCAGGCCCTGACGGCATCCGATACAACGACATGCTGATGATGTCGAATGCTGATTTGAAAAGCGTGGCAAAGGAATTCAATATCAGCATCCAGAGTGGCCAGATACAAGAGGAATGGCTCCATAGTTATTTGTTTCCACTACCAAAGCCTAATAAAGACCACTCAAAGATCTGCGGCTACAGAATCATCTCGATGCAGAATACTGTTGGCAAACTTTTTGAAAAAATTGTCGCACAAAAATTGACCACCTACTTGGAACTACATGATAAGTTCCCACCAACACTTGGAGGGTACAGGTTCAATAAAGAGACATGGTTCAATGCTGCAGTTTTTGCCTACGATGTGTACGAGGGATTTCAGATTAAAGAAGAGACATGTGCGGCAGTGTTGGACTTAGAAGATGCCTACAATAAAGTACCATATGATTATTTAATGCAATTACTGCTTAAACTAGAAGTTAATCCTTTTCTGATCCGCTGGATTGCTGCGGTCCTGTTCCAGAGAAAGATTGTACTAAGATGTGGTAGCTGGTCCTCAGAACCGCAAACGATATGTCCAGGCTTACCACAGGGATCACCGCTATCACCAGTCTTATTCAACGTTTATACGGTGATGATCACTGAGCAGCAGTTGAATGGAAAAGGAAGGACTTTGTCATTTGCTGATGACATTTTGATTTATCGACGAGGGCGTGATAGACAGGAGATCGCCAGCACTATGCACAAAGAACTCGATCGAATTTGCCGCCTGGTGTGATGTTTCCAATGCCTATGTCAATCCTTCAAAGGCATCAGTGTCATGGTTCTCTTTGAACAATCACATTGTCAAGTCGGACTTACCAGAAGTGAAAATGCGTGATAATGTATTGATCAGAACCAACGTTATGACGTTTCTCGGGGTGAGGTTCGATCGCAGCTTGTCATTCAGGGAACACGTTGACCATGTGATAACAAAAGCACGCAAAGGTCTATCTGCAATGAGGATTATGGCTGCTTCCAATATTGAGCAAAGACTACTAATACTTCTATTCTACGGTCTGGTCCCTTTCCCCCATTGAATACGCTCTGGCCATCCTCACTGTCAGTGCTACCCAGATTGAACGACTCGAAAAGGTGCAAAATGAAGCCATGCGCATTATTTTGGGATGTACAAGAGACACATCATGTGGAGCAATGAGGTATCTGCTTGACTTTCCAACAATGAACCAAAGGATCAGGATGTGGAGGGCTCGGGCATATCTCAAAATATGTGCTGATAAGAAACACCCACTGCATCAAGCGCTTTTTAGTGAAAAGGGCGACAGACTGAAGAGGGGGAAATCGTGGCTAGGTCGGGCAGAAGATGTTATTAGGCAAATATGCAGCCTAACCGACATCATACCTGGTGCAGAATGGATACCTGTGCCTCAGGCGTTCATTTGTACATTTTCCTGTATTGTCACACTCAACAGGCGATGTAGAGAAAAGAATCCTGTCGCTGTTAATGCAGAGGTCAACGCTCTCATCGGTGAAAATTCAGATGAAGCAGATGCAATAATCTATACAGACGGATTCGTTATACGCCAAAGAAGAAGTGCATGGGCATTTACAGCACGCTCAGCGGGCAGAACAGTCAAAGAAGCCAACGGCGCCTTCTCCATGACAACCAGCAGCATGACGATGGAGGTGATGGCAGTGACGCAAGCGCTTGCCTGGCTTGAAACACAAAAATACACCCGCGTGTGTATACTCAGTGATTCAATGAGTATGATCCGGAGGGTTCAAGCAGGTTCAGTGCGAAGACAATGGCTTGAATCATTACAGAAGTCCACTGTGCATGGAGTCGCCTTTATTTTTGTTCCGGGACACGCAGGCGTCGATGGAAATGAAAGAGCTGACAGGTTGGCTGGATCCGCTATCACTACCGACGGTCAGCCTATGGATCATGCTGATATTATCAATGCCCTCCGAGAAATGGGAAGGATAGAGGACTTTGGTGGCAGTGAATCCACATCACTCGCCAGAATGGCAGACTTGGGAATTAAGATCGGCACAGCAAAAAACGAGACGCACACCGGACACGTCAGAAGACTTGTTAATCAACATAGAACTGGTACTATTAGCCATCGGACGTTGGGGTTCATACTGAGGGGAGGATCTGAGCACCTATGGACATGTCCGGAGTGCAATGAGGATAACCCAACTAACTAACTAACTAACTAACTAACTAACTAACTAATATACTGGGTGAACCAGACTATTACTTCGAATATACTGGGTGGACAAGGATAATATTGCAAATATACTTAGTGGAAAAGAAGAATTTCGCAAATACGCTTGGTGGAAAAGGATAATATTGCGAATATACTGGGTGGACAATAAATACTGCAAATATACCGGGTGGACAAGGATAATATTGTGAATATACTGGGTGAACCAGACAAATACTGCGAATATACTGGGTGGACAAGGATAATATTGCAAATATACTTAGTGGGAAAGAAGAATTTCGCAAATACACTTGGTGGAAAAGGATAATATTGCGAATATACTGGGTGGACAATAAATACTGCAAATATACCGGGTGGACAAGGATAATATTGTGAATATACTGGGTGGACAAGAAGAATATTGCAAATATCATGGGTGGACAAGGATAATATTGCAAATATGCTGAGTGGACACCTACCCCACACATTTTCACCTTCACCCATCTAAAAATAATTCTAGAATGTATTATCATTACTTTTCATTAAGGAACTAATAAATTTTAAGAAGATGTGATAATAGAGATTATTTAAGCCTATAAATTGTATAATCCATACTAATGAAATAATATTAAAATGTTTTTCTCTAGTGTTCCCTTTTAGTTTATATATATGTATATACTTATATATGCCTTCTATTCTCGAGCTTATTCCTAGAATTTTTATGGTGAGTACTCAGGGAATGACCGGGAACACACCACAAAAAACTAGACTGTCAGAGTGAAAATGGAACGTGTGGTTAGTCTAGGTTGAAGAGGTCACGTCAGACTGATGATGTCAGCACCTGGCCCGTCAGCCGGAGAAGAGGTTGGTTAGACACATGTACACGGAGCGCGTATGGGAATGCCTTGAGTGTTGTGATATCAGTTCTTCACTCAACTTGCGCTTTCAAGGATTTTATTTGAAGCTCTTTCAAATATGTTTTAATAAAGTAATTTTTTAAACATTTTCACCACTGATGTTGGGAAGGGGGGGGGGGGGGGGGGGGGGGGGTGGGGGGGGGGGGGGGGGGGGGGGGGGGAGGGGTTGGACTAGAAAAAAAAAAAAATTTCAATGCACAGAGGTGCTAGTTCCAATTTTCTTGAAACAGACTTATCAAGACTTGATGCACGAGGTAGTCAGCATTATGTCAGCCATTCTTTCTTGTAGGTTATTTCATAGTACACACTTGAGGCTGAATCTGTCAGGGAACCAATGTTCAGTTTAAAAGATGTGCTACACTGGTAATTACTATAACAGTCATATATGAAGCTAAGTTTATATTCTAGCTATTTAATTAAGAATATATGTCTTTTTCTTCCTTGTTAATCTGTAGAAATATTAGAGTGCATCGTCTGAGTTTGAAATTCACCTGAATTTTTCAACCGTGTTCATACAACACTTTTTTCCAGGCCTGTATTTTGTTAACTTGCACATTTTAACAGTATTCTGCTGCAGATCTTTTCTCATTTTTTGGGGGGCCAGAATGCTGTTTATATGGCCTACTCCTTACAATATTCAACTGCTAAGGAATTTTTAACAAGCACAGCACAAGAAGTATGCAACCAAAAAAGCATTGTGGTTAATGTGAGGCAACTTATGTTTGTGAATTTCAGTCCATTCAGTCCAATGTTTTCTTTTACTAGCTCTACTTCAGTTCTGTAGTATGCATCTGAAAAGCTTGAGCACATTATGCCAAGCAGTCATTATGCAATCTGTTATATATCTCTTATCTTTTTTAAATTTTACAGTGGGAGATCACTGTTTTGGCATGCTCTTCAATTTTCAAAGAATACTGTTATATTATAAAATTAGAATATTTTGCTCCTAAATTATATAAATAACTTATTCAGGATGCAATAAATTTCATTACAGGTTTCTTAAATAGAACTGCTAGTTACAAGACAGGAGCACTAACCTGGAGGTGTGACAACTTGCTGCAGCATCAAAACGCAGTCCTCACAAACAATGTCAGGAACTTTAACTGTTATGTGGTAGGTGCTTTCGTTACAAACACCAAGAGGAAACTCATTACCCTGCAACAGAGTCTGGCATTCAGAAAGTAACAATACAAATAATATGTGACACCAACTGAGCCCTATGCAATGAGCCAGCAGACTGAAATATTCTGGGATGAAGCAATAATTTATAAGAAAGGAAGTAGTTTAATACTTGGGTGCAAACTTCAGCTGCTCCAACATGTTGAGAGAAGAAATACAATCTGGAAATAAAGTATACTATGCCCTTCAACATCTGATTAAGTCAAAGTCTCTATCTCACAACACCGAGATCAAAATATATAAAATATTGATAAGACCAATCGTTTTATATGGCTCTGAAACTTGGAGCACAACTAAAAGAGATGCAGGCTTATTATAGATATTTGAAAACAGAGAGGTATGACAAATCTTTGGACTTATGAAAGATGCAAACAGCGTGGAATGGAGAGTGAGAAGCAACAACAAAATTCACAATCTGTCTAATCACCATGCCTTCAACATCTGCTTGAGTCAAAGTCTCTATCTCACAACAACAAGATCAAAATATATAAAACGTTGATAAGACCAATTGTTTTATATGGCTCTGAAACTTGGAGCACAACTAAAAGAGATGAAGGCTTATTATAGATATTTGAAAACAGAGAGTTATCACAAATCTTTATCAAAAATGCAAACAGCATGGAATGGAGAGTGAGAAGCAACAACGAAATTCACAATCTGTTTAAATCACCATTGATCATAGGCATCATGAGAGTTAATAGACTGAAATGGCTGGGGCATATTTAGAGAATGTCAGATGACAGAGAGGTAAAAACTGTATACACAAGGGAGATAAATGGTTGTAGACCACCAGGCAGACCAAGAAGATGATGGAGAGATAATGTCCAGAGAGATCTGCAAACACTTGGTGTTGCCAACTGGAAAGAGAAAGTCAACCAGAGAGATAAATGGAGGCGGGTGATATCTGCAGCAATAAACCTCTAGGACTCAGAAAGCTGAAGAAGCAGAAGCAGAAGAAGAAGAAGAAGAAGAAGAAGAAGAAGTAGAAGAAGAAGAAGAAGAAGAAAGTAGTTTAATAAAAATACAAGTTCACACAATGTTTAAAACAAATACTCTGTTCAAATGATTTTTCTTAAAAATCAACCAAAAGATAGCTAAATTATGACAGCCAGCTAACTTATTGATGGAATAATTTTTCCACATTAAAGAATACACAAGGCAACATGGGAATCACCAGACCATAAGATAGCCAATCAAAGTGATCATATCTGTGTAAAAAAAATTAAAAAATGTATATCATCCCTGTATGATGTTGGGGCTTACAGAGTTGCTGATGTATTGCCTGACCATTATTTGTTGGTGAATAAAATTAAGTTGAAACTCAAGAGATGTATAACATCTCACAATCACGGTAGCATGTCATGTGCAGAACATCACTCTCATCACCGTCTGCTTGAAAGAAACTTAGTCTCTCGCCAGCTTTCATGCCTCATGCACTTTCATACCAAAGGAGTCACTTATATCTTGTGCCCATCTTCATGCTGGTCAGCCCCTGCTCCTCCTTTCTGGCATCATGCCTTCTGCTATTATTTTTTTCCAATCTGCTGTGATTTGGACAAAATATTTCAGCATCCAAGACAAGATGTTGTTTATTAGCCAATCTTCCTTGATGATTAGATGTTCAAGGATGTCACTATTTCTGTTCTTCTTCGTCCATAGTATTCTGAGAATCTTTCTATATCATTTCAGCTCAAAAGTTCCTATTTTGATCCTGAAGGCTTGTGAGATAGGCCATGACTCACATCCCTATTGCTATAGGGAGGAAGAATGCTCTCAAAATTTTTAATTTGTATTTCCTTGCTAGTGCTTAACCATAACCTTTTAATGCTGTTTAATTGATGTCTCAGTAGTTAGGCCAATATATCTGGACCTGATGAGGCACTGTATATGACAGCAAACAGTTCGGCAAGGTCAGAATTCAAAATTAAGTGAATTCAATAAAAGCATATGTTGTATAATATTGCAAATATTTTGCACTGCCAGAAGTTTAGATACACAATTATTTGAACCATCTGTTATATTGTGGAAATCCAGAAAGTACCTAGCTGTTGGATATATTGTGACAAGACCTTACAGCATTGTTCATTTTAGAGATCATCTTCATTGCACAATGGACATGAGCATAAGTGCTCCGATCTCCTCCTGAGTATGTCTCCAAGTGTTTTAGGCTAACAACTCCCATCCTGTTCTGGCTGATGTAACAATGGGAAGCCCCGCAGAGTTTTCCTGTCTCGCAGCTCCATTTGGTACACCCAGGCATGTAGTTTATTCAGTGAAAAATCATTTTTCATTAAACTAAAAGCCTCACAGCATTTTGTCTCTCGTATGGCACTGATGAAGCCTCTCCTGTCCACAGATGGCTCATTCCTGATAGTCCCACTACCAGCCAGAGCATCTGCTCTCACACTGCCTTTCACACCAGCATAAACTGGGACAAAAATGAAGGTGATTTTTGTGAAACCATGCGTGTTGTATCAGGTGGAGCCTTGATCTTCTGCAGCTGTTCACTGAGTCATTGAGCAAACATGCGTTGGTGACATCCTAAGTTTTCAGCCATTTTACGGCCTTTGTCACTGCCATGACCTCCATTATGCTGCTGGTGGTAGAGGCAAAGGCTCCAATATTTTCCTTATTGACTTTCCTGTTAGTTCTTGCCATGAAAGCCCCATGCATTTTGCTTCTGTAAACCCCACAGAACCATCTATATATAATAACAGCATCTTGCGTTCCAGTAATGTGTGTTCCTCCACCAATGCTTTTACTTCTGCATCAACTATTGGTGGCCCCAAATCACGGCACTCTCTTGTCAGGTTGAACTGATCTGGTATGGTTATCCATTCCTGCCCACGTTTTATGTCTTGAGGAAAATCACCCGTTAAATTACTGTTTCTGCACGGCCCAACCAAGATTGGCATTGTTTAAGTCTACTACTTTTTCATGTATTGTGGTTAATGCCTTGTGGGAGAGCATGTACAGTTTGGAGCAGATGGATCACCAGTCTGGTGAGACTGATGCAGGGGGAAGTGACGAGAGGTTCTGGCAGATGCTCAAGGCTCAGAGGAAAGGCAAGACAGACGTTTAATCAAGACGCTACTGACACCATTAGTATTGGAAACTCTTCGCTGGCTGCTGAAAAAGTACTAGCAATCACAGAAACATATATATAATGGAGTAATTCAGCAGCAATATGAGAATGATCTTACTGTAATCTTTCAAATATGCAATTTAATGTCCTCAACAAAAATATTCTTTTACCAACTGAATGCAAATTATGCAAATCAAGGACCAAATGTATTTTCAGTGAAAATGAACTAAGTTTGTAAAAGCCAGTGTGACTAGCACGTCCACTTGACATACCTTCTGGTAGCATTTTGGAGTTATCACAGCATGGTTATTGTGGGGAATATGGTCTAGAAGCAAACAGCTTCTCCATATTTCACTGACAAAAACTGAAGTTAAGGTCAGGTTGCTAGTGTTGCTGACTTCACTGGTCTTCTCCAGCAAACTGACACGAAATGGAGAGCCTGATGGGAAATATAAAAAAATAATAAAAAAAACTTTTTTTCAATAAGAATAAATTAATCACAAACTTGTAAACTAAAAAAGAGAACATCAAATTATATGTCATCTACAGTTACTACTGATTCTGAGAGGTTCAGTAAAGGACTTAGTAACTATAGTCTCCCAGTTCTAGTAGACACTTTTATGGACAACCTCTTTTAATAGATGTTGGAGTATACGGATGCTGACTGTTCCCTGTAGTGTACTGATTATAAATGAGCTTCCAAAAACACCTTAGCATGCTATTATATTTTTAGCTAATTTTTTTAGACTGATTATTAACCTCTCTGCCAGTGTGAAGCAGTCTGTCACCTAACTGAAACACATCTGCCCTTTGCTCATCCTCAAAACTGGTACCCTCGAAGAAAGAACATCAGCTGCCTCACTTCTGATTCACCTGGAAGTAGATCCATCCAAGCTCAAAAAAATTATGTACCTAAAGATGCAAAATTATGGACCATCTAAACAGCAGAGAGCCAGACATAATATGAAGTAGCTGAAAACTCAGACAACAAAAAAAGAGCTGAAATGATTGCTTCTCTCTCTGTTTCTTCACTGTGCTACCACATTCTTCACCAAATGAAAACAATCTCCCTGCTAATATGCTTGGGTCACATTGATTCTCTCAGGTAAGACAGGTAAAAGACCAGATCTTGCAAATGTGTAGTGCACCAAGAGGGGAAGATAAACATAAATATCAGGCCCCAGTGACAATAGAGGAAGAAACCCATGGGAATCTGATGTCTGTTCTCTCACGGCAACACGCTCAAAGAAATGTGGTTTATCTTCTAATCAGTCCTGTTTGAGAATTAACTATTTTGGTACCAACTGACACATATATCGTATAGATGGATCAACATCATGGCACAAGGGTAGTAACCCACTAGTGCTCCATTCTACTTCTGA
The DNA here is from genome assembly GCA_905116865.2 of Candidula unifasciata. Classification (NCBI taxonomy): domain Eukaryota; kingdom Metazoa; phylum Mollusca; class Gastropoda; order Stylommatophora; family Geomitridae; genus Candidula; species Candidula unifasciata. Next base: position 69,896 of record CAJHNH020001718.1, read on the forward strand.
CTCAAGCCCTAAGTCTGCAGAATCTCAGCTCAGTACATGAACTCCGTAACACTTGCGAGGATCCTGAAATACTTTGGGTAGAATTTAAACTCACAATTTTGCCCAGGCAGCGACGTTAGGTACTCTTTTTCTATTTCCATCTGCCAAGGGATATTTTACATGCGCAACAATACAAATGTGCGTCCGATCTTAATACCCGGAGACTAGGGAAAATTACTAGAATCCACGTGAACAAATCTCAGCCTTCACTGAGGCTTAAATATGCGACCTCCAGCACTCAAGGCGGACTCCATGACTTGAGACCATGCAGCACCCCAACATGACATGCCATATACAGATATGATAGAGTGCCAATCAGAGTGCGACATTTCTTATATGTAATTTTACCACCGAGCTGTAAAACAAATCACCAACTGGCAATATCAAATGATCTTTCTGTTTGGGTTGCAATAAAATGTGTGTAATACATTTATTTTTGTGTGTGATAAGACTGTTCTTTTTGTGACATTGTATAGTGCTAAAAGATTTATATTTACAAGCTTCTCTAGAACAAAACTACTCTATAGTACAATTTAAAATTGTACTTTCAAATCACCTATCAATTTAGCTTTATTTGTAATTCATTCCTGGTAGAGAATATCTTACCAAGAAACTTGAAAGTAATTGGGGGGAAAACATCCAATATTGAAGTTCATTCATTCTCTAAGCACGATATCTGTTTGCTAATATTTGACAACAAACACAATTATTTGTCATAGGAAAATATTAATATTAATCTTAAAACTTTCTTGTTCATTTTGAAACATAAACTCACTTATGTGTATCGAAATGCCATTCATTATGTGCTGCATATTTTTGGTCAGTAGGATGCAGTCTGCAAACTTTAATGAGTGTTTTCATTTGTAATATAGTACCAAATAAGTACTCCTAAAGAACTAGAAGTTACTCTCTGAATACTCCACCAAGGATAAGGATAACAGCACAACTTTAGGACACCCTTTATCTAAATAAGAACTCCCACTTCCTGCTCATGCTTAAAGCTGAAAACATACTGAGTGGCACTCTCAGCCTTTGCCATTCACAACAGTCTAGTGGCAATTGTGTTTTCATGTGTGTCACAGATGACGACTATCAGAGACCAACCTGCTTTAAATTGGTTACAGATATATTTAGTGCCTTTAGGCTGATAAAACTGAGTGATTAATGAACAAGCATTACTTGGCTGGAAGCTGGTTTCTTCAAAGATGATGGTGAATAATCCGGGATGAAGAAGTGTAATATCTGAACCAGAAAGTTGATCATCGAGGTCACAAGTTCCCTGGATATTTAGAGTAAAGGAAAAAAACATTGTTTGTGAATAAGGAAACATGTATCTATTTAAAAAACTTTAAAAAATAAAAAAGTGCATTAGACAGACATCTTAACCAGTACGACTATGTGATGATTACTTTATGGCAAGTAGCATTCAATATTTACATTAAAAAAAAAAATATTATAGTTTGAAATCACAGTAAGCCTTGAGTTGATTAAACTCCATCAGGACCATATTTTTTTCTTAGGTTTGGACCAAATTAATATTTGAATACCTTCCTGAAGAAAAATGTATTGGCTGGATAGTGACATATAACACATCCAATTAAAGAGAAATGAATACAGAAAACATCTGAACTATTTAAAGATCAGTACTGCAAAAGAAAAACATTAAAATGACACAACATTCAAGGATGTTAAGGAGCACATGAAGATTTTTGACACATGAAGTTTTGTACTTATCTTATGTTTTTATTTGATCAGAAACATTGCTATCCATTTCTAAGAAATCACATGCCTGCTCTTTTTAATTATGTATCAGCTGGTCTTTATTTGAGACAATTAATCTAAATGCTTTAAATTTTATTACCATTTCGGTGTGACATGTCACATTTCTGATGAATGAAACAGGAATGATCCAAATGAAAACTTTTCTTCAATTCATCCCAACCCATCCAGTCAGTTATAGGTGCTGCACTTGCATTATTAATCATAATGTCAAGACTACAGTCACCATCTGTCTCAGATTCATCAATGACAGCAACAGTATGGACAGTTCTAGATTTAGCTGTGTAATTGTTTTGATCTTACGATTTGCTCTGGCATGTTTTCCAGTAGGTGGTTCATATTCACGATCAATGTCATAATTTACATCTGTGCTGGAATCTAAGTTATTATTAGAATTACTTTTTTATTTACCTAACAACCAATGCATAAGATCTAAAGCCTGAGTTTTGGTCATTCTTTTAACTTTCTCTACAGCGGTGTTGAAGGATAGGAAAATCACCCAGATATTGTATCACACTGATTTTTTTTTTTTAAAGTAAAACAATGTGCAAATTAATCTTCTCGCTTGCCCATGCCTTGAAAATGAAGATCCTTTGTGCACTAATTATAGTTTTTCAAAACTCGTTCAAACAAAGTCATTTTCCTAGCAAACAAAATTATATTTGACAGTCTACATTGGCAACCACTGAAGAGGTGATATGCCTAAACGTGACTGATTCTGTCATCATCTAATCGGGGATATGTCCAGAAATAAATAAAAAATGTTGCTCAAAAACTTTTTGCTTTTTTAAATGGCAAAAATGTTAAATGTTATTTTAAAATTACTCAGCAAATTTCACTGAATCAGATATTAAAATTGAATAAATTAGAAGCAACTGGTGTTGAGTTGAAAATCAATAAATGTAAAATATGAGAAAGACACATACAGATTAAATGTTTGATGAAAGTTTACATCACACTTTACTACCCCTTGGGCCTCTGATGATAAATCCCCTGGGACTGAAAGAGTTAATGTAAAAAATATTTACATTTTTTGCTCAACTCAAAATTCTCAGGTTTAGTGAACAAACTGATAAATTTCTTCTTCTTCTTCACTTCCTTTTTTACCGCTGTGGGTGTCGAGGGAGATATAAGGTTCTGTTTCTAGCTCTTCTGGTTGCCTCGACCATAGGCACATCGTGCTGTTGTAGAGTTTCTCTGATGTTATCCTTCCATCTTGTTCTTGGTCTACCCCGTGCTCTACGTCCTTTTTCTCTTTCCATGTATGCTTTGTATGGTATGGTGTCACAAGGCATTCTCTCTAAGTGGGCAAACCATTTCACTTGCTGTCTTTGTATGTAATCCAGAATTGGTTCTGTGCCGACTTGTTCTCTTATGATCTCATTCCTGATCTTATCTCTTATGGTCACTCCTACAGTCCTTCTCAGACATCTCATTTCCGTGGTTACTAATTTTCTTTTATGGTTTGTTGTGAGTGACCATGTCTGGCACTGGTAGCACAGATAATCACCAGCCATTAATGGAAAATCACTCTCATTTGTAAAATTTCAAACAGTAGTCACTAAATCAGTCTTAACAACACACAAATATTTTTAATAATAAATGCATAAAATTTGAAAATGTAAAAATTAACTGCGAAATAATGAAACTATTCACAGTAACAGAAGTTGTGGGACAAAATGAACAGTTAGTAAGTCTACTATCAGATATTACTTTGTGAATTAACTAAAACTAAATACAGATAGAAAAAGTAGGGTACACACGTCTTTTAGATTAAAAGTAAGCTGTTCAAATGTATGTGCACTGAAATTAAATCTGTTGCTCTTCCTACTATTTAGATTGCCTCCTGGATATCCCCCTTCTCCCTTTTTGCTTTGTCTTCTATGGGGATCAATCATGCATTTATTTCTTAGCAAGTCTCCTGTGACTGAAACTATTTCAAAATTTCTAATATACTATGTAACCTCTGGGTAGGCCATCACATTATTAACCCACTACCAATAGCAATAGCCTGGCGAGAAACACAGACTTTCACCCGGGCATGCTTTCTCAGCGACAATGAATATGCTCAAGAAGATCGAGAAGGGTTGCAAACGAAGACAATGGGTGGAGTCCTGGAATAGATCTAGGCTGACAAAAATCTATTTTATATTTGTTCAGGGGCATTCTAGTGTAAAGAGCAATCAATGAGCTGACAGGCTTGCAAGCGATGCTCACGTGGGAAATGGACGAGCAATGGACAGGGCTGATATACTGAATGCTTTTAGAGAGGCAGCTCGTTTAAATGAATCAAGTAATGATTGTGAATCGGCAACATTGCAAGACTACAGGAACATAACATTAAAAAAAGGTGAAGCCAGACAAGAACGCTACACAGGGGCCCAAGGAAGAATAGTAAACCAACACAGAACTGGTGTCGTAAGCCACTACATGCGGAGGGAGATACTGAAGAGGGGATCTGAGCACTTATGGAATGGATGGTTTGATGTGCAATGATGATAATCTGTCAACTAACTAAATAACCCACTACCATAAAAAAGGTTTTAATCAGGGCTTTTATTTCTACCCCAACAAAAACAAAAAAATGGTACAGATATTCTGAGATTTAAAACAAAGTTTTTTGAATAGCAGTTGGTGCTGTACCAATGTACCACCATTTAAAAAAAGCTCTGGTTTTAATAATACCATCTGAATTAGTTTTGGTTAATAATTTATGTTAGAGATCATCTTCATCACACATCAGACTTGACCATAAGTGCTCCAATCTCCTCCTGAGTATATCTCAAGTCTTTTTAGGCTCCCATCTTGTTCTGGCTGATGTAATGACGGGTGGCTCCCGCTTGGTTTTTCTATCTCACGGCTCCAATTGGTACACCCATGGTATGCAGTCAATTGTGTGATTTTCAACGAAACTGAAAGCCTCACAGCGTTTAGTCCCTTGTATGGCATTGATGACGTCTCTCCTGTCCATTGAGGGCCCATTTCTGATAGTCGCACTGCCAGCCAGGGTATCTGCTCTCTCATTGCTTTTCACATCAGCATCCCCCGGGACAGACATAAAATAATTTTGCAAACTGCTGCGTCCTGAATCAGATGGAGCCACTGTTTCCACATGAACCACGCCTTGATCTTCTTTAGCATGCTCACTGAATTGCTGAGCAAGCATGCACTGGTAAACTTCTGAGTTTTCAGCCATTCTAGGGCCTTTGTCACAGCCATGACCTCCATTGTCATGCTGCTGGTGGTAGAAGCAAAGGCTCCACTGTCTTCTTTATGACTTTCCATTTGATTCTTGCCATGCAAGCCAGTGCACTTCGCTTCTAACGAATTACGAAACCATTTGTTTATATAACAGCATCTTCCAGTGATGTGTTCCTCCACCAATGCCTTCACTTCTTCATCAATTATTGGTGGGGTCAAATCATAGCACTGTCTTGTCAGGGTGATCACCACCACAAAGTGCTGCTTGTATTATGTGGTATGGGTATCCATTCCTCTTCACGATTTATGTCTTGAAGGGAAATACCCGTTGAAGTACTGTCTCTGCAAAGCCCAACCAAGACTGGCCTTGTTTAAAAGTCAGTTTGTTGCCTTTAGGCATATTTAGTGGGACCCTCAGTGATTTTGTGGTAGGCGCAGCTTGACGCATCTTAATTAGTATTATGTATTAATAATAATTCAATTAATAATAATTAAATAATTAACATATTCAACAGTGAAAAATAGTTAATTGAAACATAATATTAATAATAATAAATCACTGAAAAAGGCAAGTAATAGAAAGGGGACAATTGTGTGATTGTGTAATGTTTATGTGTTTGCGTGTAAGTGTGTATGTGGGCGCGTATATGTATGTGTGTACGTGCGCGCGCGCGCGTGTGTGTGTGGGGAGACTCCCCCTCAGAAGAGGGCGGACTCAAACACAGTAAAAATTAAATTTAAAATAAATACTGACTGATGTATAGTCGGATCTGGAGCTTGTTGGGGCTGGACATACAAAGCGTACATTTCCTTCTGAAATATTATGTAGAAAAGAGATGAATATGAACAGATACATTAGCCGAGACATGTCCTGGATGTTGGTGACAGTCACAGTGTCACTGTCTAGCTCAACTCGTCTCTATGAATTCTGTGACGGGCCCAAATTACTCCAGATTTCTCAATACAAATGAATTCTCACATAACCCGGAAGTAAATCTCAGCGCCTGAACACTCCCTCGCGACCCTCAGCATTTCCCAAATTTTGTCCTCCGCTCTTTCTTTTGACTGTTTTACATACACACACACACACACACACACACACACATATATATATATACTCAAACACGCGCGCGCGCGCACACACACACGTGTGTGTGTGTTCATTGGTAAATTACAAATAATCATTGTCGCAATCGGACATGACCATAAGTGCTCAGATCTTCCCTAGTCCTCCTGAGTATGTGTTTGCGCACGTGCGTGCGTATGCGCGTGGTGTGTGTGTGTGTGTAATTGAAAGAAATAACGAACTTAGGCCCAGCTACACACTTATAAGTAGGGCTGTACCGAATAGTGATTTTCACCATTCGACCGAATACGAATAGCGGGACCAACTATTCGGCCGAATACGACTAGTGTATCATCATCATCAAGTGCCTTGCCGACTGGCGGTGGCGAATATGCCCCACCACAATCTGCGATCTCCTGCAGTATGTATTAGTTCGTGTACTAACACACCTCCATGGCATGCAACAAGACTGTCAAGAATCTTCTCTCATTGTCTTCCTCTATCCCAACTTCCACAGATCTTTCCAGTGGTCACCACATGTTTCATTTTCCCTCTTCTCATAAAATGGCTGAAAAATGATGACTGTATCATTCTGATGTCTGTGATTAGTTGTGTTCGGGCTCCCGCAACTTTTAAAACCTCTTGGTTGCTTTTTATTGTGTGGCTATCCATGGTATTTTAAGCATTGTTCTGTAAAACCTCATCTCTGAGGCTTCAAGAAATTGTTTGGTCTACCTACCGATTGTCCAGGACTCACATCGCATTGCCTTTATATATAAGTGTTTACTTGACGAAGCTAACAGTGACTATTGTACAGACCACATTTTCCACTTTAAAATTTCAGTCAAAATTTAATCACAACCTTACTTATCCGCTGCACCGTCACGAGTACAGATGGAGGATCAGTCGCAACTCGAGATACACACAAAGACAATTTTCAGCACACTGAGGTTGGCATGTTATGCAGTATTATTAACTTTGAGTGTGAAACACAGTGTCGAGGAAAGACAATTTAAATTTTAACTCTTAAGTATCTTCAAGCCTTCTTTAATAATGTCACAATTTAAAGCCGACTTTTCTTGATTTTCGCCACGGCACCCCTGGCATACGCACCCAGTTTGAGAACCTCTTCTGTAATGCCTATGTAGAGTCAGCAGGCAAAGACTTTGCCAGCTGCTGAACCAAGCAACCGTGTCGCAGTTTCCCCCGCTACGACAGACTTGAGCAACAGAAACTTTTGTGTTAATGAGAAAGTTAATTCAGTCCATCACAGTGTATGCAAAACGGGTGTACGAAAACAAACTACTATTCGTATTTGGCCCGACCGCAAGTATTCGGCCGAATACCGAATAGTTACTAAGTCCACTATTCGGCCCCAAAGAGAATACGAAGCGAATATTCGGTACAGCCCTACTTATAAGTGACAAAGTCGGACCAGGACATTGCGATTAGACGTTCATTCATGCGTGTTAACATTTGAGACAAGTAGGTTTAAGTGCCAGGGATGTCAGGTTGGTGCTATAAGTATTGTCTCGGCAGTCTTAGCGTGCTCTATATTAGAGAATGTGAGCGGTTTTAACTACCACATCGCACGTACAACTGGCCCTAACCCTAACCCTCCTACCGCACACTGCCATAGGTCCCACGAGAGTGTACATTCTACACCCCTCTAACGTAGACCAGGCTGACCAAGCAACAGTGATAGGTCACCTAGTGTGTAGCTGGGCCATAGCTAGTTATTTGTTCCACATAAATATATAATGGCTAATGCACTTTGAGACCAACGCCACCAGGCCAGCACAACCATCCACAATATTACATTATGATACAACACATTCGTGTGTACATTTTAAGTGTCCTGATTTTATGTTTGAATCTCCATGTGTTGGGTGGAGAGGCACAAATGTCACATTACAATTGCAAACGACAACACGACTTGCAAATCGTATTTCTAACAAAAAAAAATAATGCTTGAAAACAATTTGTTAATTATAGTTTTTAAAAAGTGTGCCTTCTAAGTCTATAGAATCCAGCTGAATGGACCCTACGTCGGAGAAAAGAGCAGTGGAGATTGTCGTAAAAATAGCGCAATCAGTATGTTTGCAGTGGATCCACAAAAATGATAACTTTGTATGACGTGGATTACTCTGAAATAGTAACTTGGTACTTCATGTGTGTTTGTTAACGATTATGAAATCAGTTGCCCTCAACTCGGCCTAGTGTGAAGTAGAATACGGTGCTGATAGTTTTCTTACATTCTGCTGTCAAGTGTGTCATTTGAGTTTTGCTTGTGTCCATGTTTTGAACGTTGTCAGTAAATATTTATCAATGTACCGTTTCTGTTAACATTAAGATACACACTCTGGGTTTGTTTTAAAGAAAGCACTGGCGACAGTTTCGTTTCTTAGTGACACACATTCGGCAAACGATCAACAGTGATAATACAGGTACGTGAAAAGCTGTCATATGAGGGAAAATAAAGCCGCACATATTTGCCAGTCAGAAATATCTTTCTTTTTATAGTCCATGCCCTGTGATGTGTGCCATTATGCCATGTCTCCAACCTTCTGTCAGGTCAACACCTTCTCCAGCTGACAGGCCAAGTGGCAGTTTCGCTCAACTGTACAACGTGGGCGAACTGAAGTTTTTCGGAGTTAAATAAATAGAGGATCCGATTTTTACGTGCTTACTATTTACGTTATAGCAATAGGCCTTTGTCTATCTATTGTCTTCTTCACTTTTACCGGGTTGCAGCCCAGGGTCGTGGTTTAAAATATTTGTTTTGTGCCTCTTGCAGTGTTGCCACTTTTCTTTGACAAAAAAGATCCAAAACGGGGTTAAAAAATATCTAAAAAGATCTAAAATTGCGTGGAAAATATTTTTAAAAAATATCCAAATGAAAAGAGTCACAAATTACAAAACTATTGAAATGACTTACCCTATAGACACATGTCCTCATCTTCACTAATGTCTGCTTCACAAGATCCACAGGATAAACTTAGCTTGGATGATGAAGTTGAAGCTTCAGATCCCAAATTACTCTGGTATGCTTTAGCTGTTCCTATTTCTTTTAATACACAATCAGGGAGCTGATAAGTGGAACAGCATTTTCCTACTCTCATCAGGCCAAACCTTATTGTCAAGATAGCATTTAAGAAGTCTAATTTCATCCTGTTTCTTAGGTTAGATTTGATGTAATTCATAGCACTGAAAACTCTTTCTACGTCAGCATTTGAGGGGGGTAGTATCATGGCAGACATGGCACATTCAAAGAGTTTACAGAATGGACTGTTCGATGAGGCATCTTTAAATTGTCTCACTTCACTCCAAAACGCTTGTTTCTGTTTTGTTTGTCCATTCAACTAAGTTTATTTTGGTTAACTAATATTCTGCTTCCGCGACACTATTGTCAGTAGCCCCTAAAAATTTCATAACTTTACAATATTTAGGTATGTCCTTTACTGGCTGAAGTATGTTGCTCACAGAAAAGAGTGAAATATGTTTCAAAACATCTAGATTTTCAGGAAGTCTCTGCTTTAGTTGCTTGAACAATGAGATAAGGAAATCTTGACAGCGTTTTCTTAAGTTGTTCTCTTCATTCTCTGTTAACAGTCCTTTTGTTTTTAAATCATCAATTTTTGATTCAATTTGATGTCCAAGGTATGGTTTAGGGGCCAAATAGCTCTCTATAGTGCAAGTGAGCAAATAAACTTTTGAAGTTGGTAACACCAGTCTTTTACCAACTGAGTAAAATAGCAAAGTGAGATCATCTAGTAATTTAACTTTATCAACATGTTTGGATTCGAACAGTTTATTAACTTTTTGCACTTCCATTAGAATAGGTTGTAAAAAAGAGAAGAAATGCCAAATTTTTTTCATCACTGTACATTTCATATAGTATCTCAGCTGTGTAGCACTTTTCACTTTGTCTTATTATTTCAAAGTGTGTCTTTAACTCCAACCATTGGTTCAGAATTCTTTCAACAGCTGGTTGTATTGATAACCACATGGTTTTGCAATCTGACAGAATTTTCAGTGGTGTGGAACCATTATTTAAGGCTGAATACAATGCATTGTATTGCTGTTGTCTGACAAATGATTTTGAAAACCAGTTATGTGTTTCAGCAATAAGGTATTCCAAATTCCTTGGTAAACATTCAGATGAAGCATGTGATAATGCTAGCTGCAATGAATGACACATACATTTTATAAGTATTAACGATGGGATAGCTTCCTTCAACTTGGCATAAACGCCATTGTTTATGCCAACCATCACTGAGGCATTATCGGTACCAATTGCAACAAAATTTGTCAAGTCTAACTGTTTGCTGGTTAAAAGGTTCTTCAGTTCTTGAACTATACTTTCTGCATCACACTTTTCCAATTGAACTAGTCCAAGATATGTAGAAACTACTTTGTCTGTATTGTTGCTGTAATATATAATACACACACCAAGCACTTTCAGTACCGAAATATCATTTGATTCGTCTAATAATAAACTATATTTATTTGTAGAAATATCACTGATCAAATCTTTTTCGAAGTGAGAAAATAAAGTATTTCTTATAATATGTGTACACTTGCTGTGATGCATTTTCTCATCATCCATAACTTTACTGTCAGAAATTATGTTTTCAAACAAATCAATCAAATGGTCACAGTTTGAAATTGCACAATGACAACTTAAAAACATTGCGACCGACCCTTCAACTTTTGATTATTCATTTATCAGTGTACTTCTGAAAACAGATGTCAGCAGTGTAATATCTTTGAATGGAACTGCAGTTTTATGCTTGTTAGTCTCTGCATGCTTCTTTAAGTCTTGTATTTTCGCTTTAATTTCACCCTTGCAGTACTTACAACGAGCCTTGGTTATATTCCCAGGAACTGCCATCACCCAGTCTTTAATTTTGTCATCATGCAAATACTCTTTCCGAAATTTTTGCTCATACTTCACTTTTGGCATGTTGAAAGGTTTTTTCAAAGTGAAAGCCACACAGGAAGGTGAGCAATTATTTTTTTAAAAATCACATGAAAAAGAAACACAAAGTCAGCATCACAGCTATACTTCACAACACAGTGAGGATACGGTTGAGACAAAGTTAGTATGATTTACGCGCGATTTCGATTAATCAGCACCGGGGTTGTCAGACATTTGAGTGTTGACCTTAGTGAGATTTCAAAGTTTAAGTAATGGCAGTTGCCACAATGTACGTGCCAGACCGAAACAAAAATATTTTATAAATATTTTACTCAATAATTATTAAAATGACACTAAAAGAAAAAAAATCTATAAAATATCTAACTCCATATGAGAAGTATCTAGAAAAATATTTAGTATCTAAACGTCAAAAATAGGATCTAAACGCAATGAAAAAGATCTAAATTTGGATACAAAATATCCAAAGTGGCAACACTGGCCTCTTGCGTGATTTGAGTGACAGTTTTCTGGATCTTCTGGCCGTATTCAGCTACTCCATCTATCCATTTTTTCCTGGGTCTTCATGTGGTCTTTCTTCCTTATGTTCTACTGTAAAAGGCCTTATAAGCAATCTGATCCGGTTGCATTCTTACTAAATGGTCAAACCACTTCATTCTCTGTCTTTCAATATGTTCCATGCATGCTCTTGTTACAACTTTGTCTCTAATGCTGACGTTTGTGACTCTGTCTCTTCGTGTATTCTTGGTGACTTTTCGGAGACATCGCATTTCACACGTAGTTATTTTTTGCATATGTGATTTGTTTATTGTCCACGTAGGGATGAAAATGCTGTTGATCATCCGTTGTTTGGCTGGTAACGAGATCTTTGGATGACGAAGAAGTGGGGCCAGTTGGTAGTTGACTGCATTGGCTTTTTGAACTCTAGCCTGTATCTTTTTATCAAGTCTTCCTTCTTCTGTAAATATGCATCCTAAGTACTTGAATTCTTGAACTTGTTCTAATTGTATGTCATTGATCTTTATGTTTACATTACTGTGTTTCTTTCCTATGGTCATTACTTCAGTTTTTGAGGTGTTTATTTTCATGTCAAATTTTGTACAGTTAGTGAGCAATGAATCAACATGTTGTTGTAGTTTTTGTTCTTCTTCTTGTAACAAACATTGGTCATCTGCAAAGAGTAGTTCATTTATAATATCTGTATTTTGGTTTGACTCCTGTGCAATTTTATCCATATATGTGATGAAGAGTAGGGGTGATAGGACACATCCTTGTTGTACTCCTGATGTAATGGGGAACCAGTCTGTCATACCTTCCGTTGTTCTTACAGCGCTCTGGCTATTTTGATAGAGAGCCATTATGTTTCCCAATAATGGACCCGGTACACCATATTCTTCAAGAATGTTCCATAGTTTATTTCTGTTAACCCTGTCAAAAGCCTTCTCCCGATCAATGAATATAAGATTCTGGTGTTTATTATATTCGATTGTCTGTTCACAAATTTGCCGAAGAGTAAACATTGCATCAGTGCAGCTCTTTCCTTTTCTAAATCCAAACTGGTTGTTACTTAATTGAAAATACCACCCTCGCTCTTCGTTCTAATATTTTTGCAAACATCTTTCCTACATGGCTTTGTAAAGAGATACCTCTGTATGTTTCACAATCTTGTTTATCACCTTTCTTCTTCCATATTGGAACTATAATTGCTCTCTGCCAGTCAACGGGAACTTTCATTTCCTCCCAGGCCACATTGAATATTCTTGTCAGCCATTTTACTGCTGTTGCCTTACATGCAAGTATTATGTCTGTTGTAATACCATCTGTTCCGGCCGCTTTGTTTCTTTTGCTTTGCTCTAGGATCTTTTCAACTTCAGATTCTAATTTATTAGGTTCTTTTTCTTGTCCAAATTTTATTTTAATAGACACTGGTTCTTGTGGTCCACTATTCAGTAATTCAGAAAAAAAATAGGCCTTTGTAAAGAGTTAAATGTTATTAACTATGCCTGCTTAGTGTTCAATGCTTTGAATTATCGGATTGTGATACTTCCAGTGGATAAGTGAATGTATTTAAATTTTCTTTGGATGCTTAGAAGAGAAAGATGGCTAAAATTAAAAGGAAACTGAAAGCTGGCTAAGTTCAGGCACTAATTATCGGCTTATTAAATTACTGAGTGGCTGCTTTAATCTATCCAAATATGTGGATACTGAAACACTTGAAGTATGTATTTATTACTCAAATATTTGAGAGGGATTATGTAGATATTCATATACTAAAATGTAAATAGTTTCTGTTGTAGTTTAGTTTGTAGTTTATTTTTCTCTGTTGTTCAAACTAAGGCCATTGTTACCCTTTTCCCCTATAATTACTATGAAGGGTGACCACAATATCTTGGACTGAAATGGGTCATCCTATTATTTGTTGGAGCGGAAAATTGGTAGAAAAGAATAATACTGCGAATATACTGGCTGAAATAGAAAAACACTGCGAATTTATTGGGTGGACAAGGGTAATAATGCGAATATACTGGTTGGACAAGAATAATATTGCAAATACACTGTGCGGACAAGAAAAGCAATGCAAACATACTGGGTAAACAAGGATAATATTGTGAATATACTGGGTGGATAAGAAGAATTATTGAGAATATTCTGGGTGGAAAAAAAATATTACGAATATCATGGGTGGACAAGGATAACATTGCGAATATACAGTTTAGACAAGAAGAATACTAAGAATATCCTGGGTTTACAAGAAGAATACTGTGAATATCCTGGGTAGACTAGAACAATATTACGAATTTATGGGTGGGCAAGAAAATCATTGCGACTATACTGGGTGGACAAGGATAATATTGCCAATCTACCCACCCCACCTATCTAAAAAAAATTTCTAGAATGTATTAATCTTACTTTTCATTAAGGAGCTAATTCATTTTAAGAAGAGATTATAGAGATTATAAAAGCCTACTATCTGTACCCTGCGCGCGTTGCTACGCAACAGAAATTGATTTTAAAGGAACTTCGCGATAACAATATCTAATAATTATACTGGATCATCGTCCTTTTGCTAGTTTTCTCAAATGAAAACTTTCACATTAACGTTTCATTGTAACTCTGTTTATTGAAATGCTTTCGGATAGACAATTTTTTTTCAAATTGGTGCGTACACAAATAAATCAGAAGTCTTTCCCATGCGTGAACAAGCCATATATAGCCGTCCATGTCAAAAGCATTTTCTAAATGTGGTCCACACACTTGTAGCGACTGTCCTTGTGATTTGTTGATGGTTATATTGACCACTGTCTCAGCCCCATTGCTATCGAGAGACATTCCACAGTTACTTCAGCTCCAGGGGAGATCACAATGGACTGACTGATTACCTCGGCCGAAGCCTACAATTTACTGACTGGTTACTTTGGCCGAAGCCTACAGTTGGACGTATCGGTCACAGCAATGTTGCATTTTTTTGCGTAACTGGGCTCGGTCGGTGTACTTCGTACAAGACTTCCTAATATAAACAGACCTTTACTTGAAGCTGATACGGATACAGAATAACAAATAGAGTGACCCAAAGTTTAGGTCGGGACGTAAACAAGCCACTCCATGAATTACGTGCACACCACTATGTGAACAATAGACACAAGCCACTCCTAGTGAACAATGTGCACAAACAACTCCTAGGTGAGCGATCCGGGCAAACTACTCCGTCAACAATAGGCACTGACTACCGCTTAGTAACAAAACTTGCGTAACATCTAACAACACAATCATAAACTTAATAAATAAAATGTGAATCAATATGATAATCCGAGCCGACTAAACTTAGCCTGCAAAATAGCTTGACATAGCTATTAGTTCGTAAAATAAATTATGTGAAATCTAACTAAACACGTACCAAAAGTCTGCGATAAAGAAGCCCCACACGTGGGCACCACTTGAAGCTAAATCTAAACTGTAAATCAATATGATCACCTGAACTAACTAGGCAACACACAAAACAAATCACTGGCCACCTATATCCTGCCGACGACGCCACTTGCACTAGAAGCAAAGCCTAAGAGTGAACATTGTATTAAAAAAGAGGAAGAGATAACTATAAAGGAAAATATAAAATGTACTCTTTGAACCTATCTCTACTCCAAACCTACAAGAGCTCCAATGATATTGTAGTTAGTGGAAGTAAACTCACACTTAAGCTACCCCAGTAATAAAGGCACCAAAAAAAAAAAAAAAAAAAAAAAAAGAGAAAAAGAGTTCGTTAGGTGGAAGCTAAGACCATCTTATCTTACCCGACAGTAAATATTATGTATACAGTCTAGATAGTAGTAACAGTAAAACTAGGCACACCAACCACAAGTTCTAATCCGAATCAAAGAACTGGAACTATAATTATCACACTGAACATCTGTTTATTTCACTTAACATACAATCAGCGTGGTTTACAAATAACAATACATTTAATGACCAACATTGTGTCTACACAGGCCACGCGCTAAGCACCGTCTAACATAAATGAGCGTTCGCTTCTAGCGACAAAACATCAAATATCCCTGAGCGATAATACACACCAATATATCTACCCACACAGTTTAACTACTAGAGAAAATTTATGTCGAAGCAAAGCTAACCATAGAATACACCACCGCCATAATCAACGAGCCAGACTCTCTGTCTCCACATGACCAATTTCCCCCCTCCCCCTGCATCGCGATGAGACGACGTGCGATCAACATCACAAACACTGGGCAACTGACTGGAGCACAAGACACACCAAGAGAGGGCGAACAGCACAGTACAAGCCTTTTTATTGACTCCTACTTGCCATATTTTTCCACGAGTCAGTCCAACTGTATTTACTTGTCGACGTCCGGCTACAGAGTTGTCACTGTGGATGTTTCGCTTGGGGGGGGGGGGGGGGGGGGGGGGGACTTTGCATTCGATTAAATTCGATTCCACTTACGAGGAAATGCATAGAAACTGTTTGGAAAATGTTTTGAAAAGCTGGCAAACCGGTAACTATATGAATCATGTGACGAAATGACGCAACCCTATTGTGTGCGAAATGACTCGAGCACCACCTATTGTGAAATGGTTGTTTGACTGATGCGTCCACCAAAATAAAATTAGTGTTTTTAGTTATTTAGATTTGTTTCGAAAATTGTCATTGCCACCAATTTCAAACTATGACAGGTAGCATCATGACATCAGAACAAACATATCCTGTAAATGTCAGCTAAATCGGTTCAATAGTATTCCAGTCTATACGTAACAAACAGATAAACATTGATTTTCATATATATAGATAGGTGTAAAAGCCATACTAATTAATTAATAATAATTTTTTTCTTTAGTGTTCATAGTTAGTTTCTATATGTGTATACACTTGTATACGCGTTCTATTCTCGAGCTTGTTCGTAGAATTGTTATGGGGAGTACTCAGCGGACGGCAAGAAATACACTGAAAAAAACAACAGGACGTATCGTTAGCTCGGGTTGGTGA
Organism: Candidula unifasciata; assembly: GCA_905116865.2. NCBI lineage: Eukaryota > Metazoa > Mollusca > Gastropoda > Stylommatophora > Geomitridae > Candidula > Candidula unifasciata. The sequence goes on from CAJHNH020001718.1 coordinate 86,420, forward strand.
CGTCACGTCAAGCTGATGACTTCAGTACCATGACCCGTCAGCTGGAGAAGGCGTTGGTCAGGTGTACTGCCAGTCAGTTCTAAAGCAAATACCCACCCCACCTCCTCTCTCCACTCACACACGATTCGCTGCTAAAAAATGCCATGCAATACAATGCCAATCTGACATCTTCTCTCGAGGTCTACTCCTATGTCATTTGCCCAACTTTCATGCTGTTAAGATGTTCCTAAGCACCCCCCCCCCTCTTTTATCCCTTTTTCTAAATTTTATGGGGGTATCCAAATAATGTGGATTATCCATTTCTGACGAGGGCCAGAAGTTCTGTTAGTGGGGTAATTTATTTCACAACATTCTCTATACACTTTTTTATGACCATCATTTTGTTTCTCCTTTTTGCTGCTTCCATTTACCCACGCAAATTTACTTACTGTCCACGAATTACGTCCATAATACATCAATATAGTAGTTTGCTGTAAACAATGTTATACAGCCTGTAACCTTTACGCCACGGCGGCTCCCATGAAACGCTTAAACAAATACTTGGGGGGAAATGCTTCTTTTCACATCCAAGACGGTTTGATTGGAAGCGGTGCTTAATTCTTGCTCTCCTTTCAAATTTTCTAGGGAGGGAAAGCGGGATACAATTCCTAAGGAAGTGGGGGTGGGGGTGGGCGGCGGGTATGTGAGAGGGAGGTCTATAGATCCTGGCGTCCCTGCTTTCTCACAAAATTAGCTTTCCCGAAACATTTCTAATAGCCGTGTTTTTTGTGAAGCTAAATGTCGCATGCAACCGACATAGATGTCCGTCAAAAGGAAATGAATCCAGAATCAAGACCTGATAAACAAATGCTATATCCATCAGTTCTCATACAGGAGGTTGCTATGCATTAGCCAGAGTCAATGAAGTTAAACCACCCTAGAACAGCACACTTATCGATCAATACCCTGTGATACAAAGTGTCCGTGACTATGTGAATGAGAATCCCCAGATATAAACCACAGAAACCAGGTTCACTTCTAAGGTTACACTTGGATCCCCGACGGTTAGGAAGTAACCTAAAGCCCTGAAAGGGTGAAGCAACAAATAACGTCCTTCGAAAGCTCCAATGTTTTAGACATTTTCATCGCCAAGATGTCTTACAGCCTGTGTCCACGTTTGTGTTCGTTAAAACTTGCTTCTTTTCCCATGAACTATACTTGCTATTATTGTCCATTATAAACAAATGTGACGTGTAATTTTGTCACCTTTGGGTACGAACAGCATAGAAATATATATAGATATATCTATCTGCTTTCACCCCACCAGGACATCACACAAGCGATAAACACACGATGACACAAAGTGCCGCCATGTGGATGAGGATCACCCGTGGAGAGGTCCCAGAAACCGCGTTTAGCCCTTAGACTATATTTATGGTCGGGCTATATTACGACCCCTGGCAAGAGCCAGAGTAGGGCTTCAAATAACGAAAAATTGCATCCCACACAGGGATGACAAAATCGTACTGATCGCAAGAGAAATTTAGACGACACACAAGTGTTAACTATGACTTTCTCACTTTCATTATGTGCTGCAATTTTGTTTTAAAGCCCCACCCCGGCTGTAGTCTAGAGCCCTAAATATAAACTACGCATTGAACGGGGTTTCTGGGACTTGTGCCCGGGTGAACCTCATCCGAATGGTGGCACTTTGTGTCGCCAGGTGTTTATCACTCGTTGTGCTGTCCTGGTGGGGTTGAACGTCAGTTAGTCAGTCTTAGAGTTCCTTCCCTTTATAGTAATAATTGTTAGTACACACCTGTCGCGCGCCCACGTGGGTAAATACACTGATATAGTGAGGGTGTGGGTATGAACCTTAACAATGCCCACCCACGTGAGAAACTGGACTATTATCTAAGCTATGTTGATCCTAGACAGTCCTGGATAGCCAAGAAAACAGCGAGTGGCTCGTTCCATGAAATGAAAGTTGCTGTACTTGTATCCACAGGAGTAGGAGAAGGGATAGATAGATTTCTGGATACACCCACTGTGATATAATCCAGGTGCTCATTTAACCCCTCCGACTGCTCTCCTCTCCTGGCATTACTTAAAAGCCCCCATCAAGTGATTTAAATATTTGTTAGCTGAAGTAAACTAATATGCACAAAGACACTTGAACCTAAGTACACAATTTACTCAACTCTGTTTTAACAACCTCAACCATGATTTATTTGAATAAATCGAAATTAAAATGAACTTGTTTAGGCTAGTAGAGTTGAGGTGATGTGAATGATGAAATCATAAAGGTATTGGAAAGTAACAACCTTTGGACAGTTCTCGGCTTGAGACCCTGCCTATCTTTTCCAGTTTGTCGTCCTCACTGCTTTCTGCAGGTCGTTACACTCGACGGTCGGCAAATAATGGATGCCTACTAGTCCCTGCCCAATGTGGGAACTGGAGAATGAAGAAACAAGCGCATATTTGTAGTAACTGCTCTAGATGTACACTAAGCATGTATATTATACTAACATCAAGCATGTTTATTTAAATAAAACATTTCATCTCTCCCTCATGCTCACATTCACTCCTGTCCAATTTGGAAGGGCTTATGTCTCACATTCCAACTGTTACATCTTCTGCCTTCCTCTACACGTCCTGTAATGATAGTCAAGTCTTCTACGTCAGGTGCCATCTCTCGTACAGACTCAAAATGACAATCAGTCAGACGGAACCAGTTCTGGAATCTATGCTTGGAACAATCGACGCGCCCAGAAAGCTAACAATATTTCTGAGGCGAATCGAATAAGAAATCTCAGGGATTTACTCTCCGGGATCAATCTCCGCATTAGCCTCCCGAGAGTTAAACACATTTCAGTGTGTTAGCTGTATGTAATACAGATTCACATTAACCACACGGGAAAAGATTGCCAAAGTTATCTTCACGCTTGTGATTTCAAAAACATGATAGTTCATTAAATTTCAATGGCAACAACAACATTTAGGTTTTACAACATTGAAACACATGTACACGAAAAACATTCATGACACTATCAAATAGGAAATAAAGCAATGTGACAGTGCCCTACGAGAATGAAGAAATGTCCGCCTAGGAGTACTACAAAGTGATGAAGACACACACTTGAGTAAAAAGACAGTTAGATTTCTATCACAAAATATAGATTTGAACCTAATTTCGATCTTACCTGGAAAAATGAAACCACGATGCCAAAAGTTCTGTCTCAAGCTTAGGTTAAGCCCAACAGATGGCAGGTGCTGGACAGGATCTCATTTACCAGACCTAGAGTTCACCCCTTTATAACTTTTATTAAGCTCCTCCTACATTACGCCTAAAATCATTCTCATTCAAGGATATCACAGCTCCTCCCTGTGGGTGTATACACTGTCAGTCAGTGACTGTACAACAATTGTTTGAATTCCCACGCTAGGATCTCCTGGTCAATTCATCTGACCAGAGCAAATAGGACAAGTCACACCTCCGGCCTACTTCACCTGCCATCACAATAAAATCAGACGGTGTCAATTCTTCTGTTAACACTTTCTGCTCACCATGTCAATAGTGACCGTCGGACCTGCCGTCGAGTTAGGTAACCTCAGGGGGAATTAAACACAATTAGCCGGAGTTAGCTGCTCCTAAAAGTCTGGCTAGGAGATAAAATATCTGACACCACAAATGGTGTGCAAATCTCCAGTCAGTAAGTCTGCTTGGTCAGTCTTATCTCTGTACCTCAACACTTAACATCTGGGAAAAAGTTTTAGTGTTTGATATGACCAACGGTCCAGGAGAATTAAAGGTTTGATGTGGTCGTCTTACTTAGATTAAGGATGTATCCAAATCCCTATTTTCCTGTATACTTTCAAAATACAAAGAAATAAAAGTAGGTTGAGGAAAGACATGGTGGGTCTTGTGCCCGGGTGAACCTCATCCGAATGGTGGCACTTTGTGTCGCCAGGGAGACTGCGCATTAGTCACACAAATATTAATGAAATACCCACTGGTAGTTTTAGCAGCCTGAACAGTTTGACAGAACTGGATCTAAGTGACAACAAAATTACTTCCCTTGACGCTGACTGCTTCACTGGAGTCGGTGACACCTTGGCCAGGCTGTCCCTGTCAAACAACCAGCTAACAAGCATTAGTTTGCTTCCTGGGCTAGCAGATCTAGCAGATCTCCAAGAACTGGACCTGTCATTCAACCAGATAATCAGTATTCCAGATCTGTCAAGGATTCACACCATCAAGCCTCTAGCTTTAAATCTCAGCCACAACGGCATCAATGTTATACCAGAAAGTGCTTTTGTGGGCATTGCAGACAAACTAAAGACCATCGACTTGTCATATAATAAAATATCTACACTTCAAACACGTTTTGAAACTTTTACACAAATGGAAAGTCTCTTTTTGTCACATCAGTCGGCCAACAACCCTCTAGTGCTACCGTCATCACTTGGACAAATAGCAGGGACTCTCAAACAACAGAAAATCAGTGAGCCAGACTTATGGTCAGTAGTTCAACAGTTGGACATGCTTGAAGTACTCAGTGTAACTTCTTCTGAAGTGACAAACATCCCAAATTGTGTGCTGCATAAACTGACACACCTGAAAATAGTTGACCTTTAAAATAACAGTTTATCAAGTGCAACAGAATCCACACCAGCTGGACCACTTGATTGTTTGAGGAGTCCGATCCTGACACGAAATTCAATTTCTAAACTATTGTCCTGCGTTTTGTTTCAGTACACAAGCTATTGAATTTACTTTGGTAGGGAGCGAGGGTGGAAGGGTGGAAAATGAGGGGAGGGGGGGGGGGGCGAGAACCACCTTACCTTGCTACTGGGTTAAAGGGCTGTGGAATAGCGTACGGAATGGATAATATTATTTCTATTTCCGGACAAGAGGCAGTATGCAACGACAACCAACACTTGCCAGCTAAAGTGTAGATAGCTTCTGCTTTTTACAATACACGGAGCCTCAGCATCATGAATATTTATCAAATACTACTGCCCAATGTCGAAACGCGCAATTTTTGTTGAGAAAATAACCTCAAATTAAATGTGGAATGCCACAAGAAGTAGTGGTTATATTTGTCAAAAACAATATCTGAAATAGTTTTTAAAAAAATATCAGATTCACATAGATACATTTTTGCACTTGTTTTTGAGAGTCCTGCTTCTGTATCATCAGCTTCACAAGAAGTGAACAAACTAGTGGGAAACAAACAGCGTGGAGTCTTTATTAAACATTACTTAATTAGAATTTCCTATATTTCCTAAATGCATCGGCAAAATAATAACTGGAAATAACATTTTACTCCTAAACAGCAATTATGGTTGAACCGGACGAAAACAGAAATGACCCCCCCCCCTCCCCCACCGCCTCCCGTGGTTCTGCTAGCTCTGACTACTGAAATTGTCTATTTGCCATTTAGACACAGATACAGTAATGAAAATGTGTTAGATAATAATCCAATCTAACCCAGTGACTTCTTTATCAGTGAATGAAGAAAATACAGCATTTACAAAGCCAACAAGGAGCAGAGGAGCTAATGGCTCTGAAACTAGTAAAGACTTTTAAGTTTCTGGTATCAAAGAAGGTCATACAAGTCCATGGCAGACTGGGTAGAGCTAATCTGAACATACATACATAAACACACACTCCCCCCCCCCCCTCTCTCTCTCTCTCTCTTCCGTCTCACTATCCCAGAGGCATAGAAAGAAAGCTAGAGTTGAACAATTACACAAATGTACTTGTCACCGTGACATATGCGCGATACAGCAGTCGTGGCTATAACATAAAATCGACAATAAATCTTTATGGCATCAACATGTTGTATTCAGTTACAGATAATTAGCTTTTTATTCGTGGTTCTAAAACGAGGCGTGGAGGAGGTGGTGGAGGTGGTGGTGGTGGGGAAGGGGAGGGGGGTATGAATCCGGATGAATGAGTGAATAAATAAATAAAGAATTGACATCACTGCACTCGGAACATTACAACAAATGGCTCCCATACTTTTTATACTGGTGCACAACAACTGCCACCACCCCTCCACTCTCAACAATCTTCAATGAGCTTTAGAGTTTAATAGCACCAGAGTCTTGATAATCGTGCACACCAACCCAAGCCGTCCTATCCTTTCCCCCCGCTACCTGCATCATGTACTGGAATATCGACCCAATCTACTCGTTTTGGTGCAATTAACACTTCTTAGTCAACATACTTGGCACAAACAATCCAGATCACAACTATAGCCAAAACTGCTCGCAGTCGGTTGAAAGTGGTCATTTTTTGTTGTTTTATTTTCATAAATGGATAGATGGATGGATCGGCAAATGTACACACTTGCAGGAACTATGGCAGTCTCAGCCTGATCAAAAGTTCGCTTGTCCCCCCCCCCCCCTTTGCGGGTAGAAAGTCGTCCCGACTCTCTGCTAGCTACTACTACTGGTATTTTTTTTTTTCAAACCCCACAATTGTATTGCCTTAAATAATGTAGACAAGAGTTGCTTGGTTAAAGAACAAGAATGTTTCTTCCATGAACAAAAATCAGTTTAATTAGGCAACAGACAGTCAACTGTTTATCCTACCAAACAACAGATAAAATGAAAATCCACACAATTCTTGTAGAATTGACACATTTCTGTATAAACACACCATCAGTCTTGTGTACTGGTGACAGGCAACAAATACAGGACAGGCAACTCTCACAGACTAACAGATACAGTATTCAGCGTATGTTATTATAATTTTTTTTTTCACTTAAAGATCTTTCTATCTACGATTTCCTTTCCACCGAAATCTCCCTCCTGAAGGAAGAATTTCTTGACCAAATCCTTGGTCTCTTCACTGTTGGAGTCCAGCTTTTTCCAGGAATATGACTCGTAGTCAAGATCTTGTGTTCTCCAGAACCACAAGCCAGCGATTGAGTTTTTTTTTTGGCTCTCCTAAAATAACCATGCTGCCAAAGGTATTCCTGCGCAGCTGATCCAGTCTCTAGAACATTCCTTCAACTAAGTTTGACACCATGAAGCTCATTTTCCATGCAGGTTTTCCGTGTATTCACAATACCAGATTGAGTACACTTCTAGGTCAAAGTTCTTCCAGAAGTAGGGAGTTGCTTCGGTCAGGATGTCTTGGTTGGAGTAGACACGCTGGAACTCATCAAGGTTTCTTTTTCTTTTTTGGTAGGGCAGCAAATGGATCCTTGGACTCCCTTGGCTTTTCTTCCTTCTCTTCCTCAGCTGCAGGTTCAGCTTCCTTGGGGGCTGATGCTGCCTTTTCTTTCTTCGGCTCATCATCTGATCGCACATAGCATTTAATACACTGACTTATGTCTTCCCGAATGAAATGTGAAGTAGAAGCTGATGGGTGTGCATACTCTGTTTATTTATGTCATCAATGTCTGTTTCGTGTATGTCTGGATGTAAACGAGGGAGTAGTGCCAAAATAAAAATATATTCTAGATCTGCTACTGCCATGAACAGGGAATATTTTATATTTCATGCAATGCATAACTAAACAGATCCCATCTCCTCCTGGTGTGTGGATTCCAATAAATATATCAACCCTACACAAGCATCAGTAACGTCGTTCTCTTTAAACACAGCCTGGTGTGATTATGTGTGTGCTATTTGATCTATGGTTTGTTAATACACGCGCGTATTTACGAAATCCATATTAGTTCATCAAAAGTTTGATAGAAATTATGTACATGATTCACAGTTATTGGTTCATGTGTATGATAGACCTGGCCTCCTTTTGTTTGGGGATGTCGAGGTCGGACATGTGACGAAGTAAATCTGTTGTTTTGCAACGATGCGATATCGTCATTTTGAGTATGTCAACTATAGATGACTAGCGGTGGAAACAAGTGGCGAAACTGTGATAAAAACCAGTGTGACGACACCTTTGGTAGAGATGTGTTCTCGCAGTGTGTTTGTCAAAGAATATGTTGACCATGTGATAACTAAAGCTCGCAAAGGTTTGTCAGCTCTTAGAGTCATGGCAGTTGCTAAGATCAGACAGTAAATGTGGTACAATAATTTTAAACGACTCTAAACAAGTAAAATCCTGGAAACCCCAGCCCACTTGACTATTCTAGGGGTGTTATGTGCTGCGTTGTTCAGGGCGTTTATAAGGTCATCATGCTCACTTTTATTTACTTCATCATTCTCAGTAGGCATTTTATTTTAAAGTCATCATTCTCGGTGGGCTTTTTTTAAAGTCATCATTCTGAGTTGGCGTTTGTGTGTGTGTGTGTGTGTGTGTGTGTGTGTGTGTGTGTGTGGTTGTGTGGTTGTGTGGTCAGTCCTGCAATGATTGGTGGACCCAATACCACTATGGAGATTGATAAGAGCCTGTTCACAAGACGCAACAATCAGGTGGGACGAGTTTTTCCTCAACAGTGGGTATTTGGTGGTGGCTTCTGTCGTGAGACGGGCGAGTGGTTCATGTTCTGTGTTCCAGACAAAACAGCAGAGATACTTCTGCAGCCGATTATAATCACATACATTCGAACTGGCATAACGGCAGTCTACGATCTGTGGCGTAGAACAGAATCGACAATATTCCCGAATTTTGTGTAATTAATATATATGAGGAAAAGAACTGGGGACATAACTCCGCATTGTAAAACTCAATATTTTAGTGTCACTGATCTTCTCCTTAAACACTGTATCTTGACTCTTGCAGTTCGATTTTCAAGGTATTTTACGATCCACCTTAGCATGTGATGGGATATTTCCACTTTCAATTAGCTTTTGTTTCAGCCCATTTTTCCACACTTTGTCGATAGCCTTGATTTGATTTGATTTGATTTAAGAAGCGACATCACAGAACTCGGGGCATTCCCATAAGCGTTCCGTCATCTTCAGCAGCCATCGAAGAGTTCCGATACTAATGGTTCCATTCTGTCTTGCCTTTCCTCTGAGCCTCGAGCATCTGCCAGAACCTCTCGTCACTTCCCGCTGCATCATTCTCACCAGACTATGGTGATCCATCTGCTCCTCCGAACTATACACGCTCTCCCACAAGGCACTAAGCACTGTCGAAAGCCTTTTCTAGATCAACCCAGATTGCAAAAGTGTGTTTCTTTTCCTGGAAGGCATCTTCAAAGTGTTGAGCAGTAAATGTAATTTGATCTTCAGTTCATCTACGAAAACCTGCTTGTTCCTCTATTAGTTTGAAGTTTTTCTCTAGGAACCAGGTCAGTCAGTTGTTCAATAATCTTTGAAATAATGTGCACGGACAGCTAGTGAGGCTGATGAGTCTATAGCTGTCTGGGTTGTTCTTCGGCTTTTCTTGCTTCAGGATTAGGAAGATTTCAGACTTCCTTCAGGCTGGAGAAACTGTACTAAAAATCCATCTGGCATTGTGTTAATATTTATGTTTATTCAACGGTCAAACATCTTGACACACGGGTGCAAAACATAAGTGCTCCATTCTTCTTCTAACTCAAGCCTGAGTTTGAAGAATTTCAGCACAGTGCACAAACACCGGCGAGTATCCTGAAATACTTTAGGTAGATTTTTAAACTCCAAATTTTGCCCCAGCAGCGCCGTTAGGCTACTCTTTTCGATTTTCAACTGTCAAAGGATTTTTTACGTGGGCAACAATACAAACGGACTTCCGGTCTTACTACCCAGAGACCAGGGGAAATTACTAGAAGTCCACCTGAAAAAAATCCCAGCCTTCATCGGGGCCTGAACCCGGGACCTCTAGCACTCGAGGCGGATACCGTGTCTCGAGACCACGCAGCGTCCATCTGGCATTAAAGATGTTTAGTAATCTCGTTTTGGCTCTTGGTCCTATGTGTAGCAACACATCATTCGAGATTCTATCGAGACGGGAGCTTGCTTGGTGCCGGCAGTCAGTCATTTGTATTTGCGACATTTTCAAATCTACTAACCGCGTCAACTGTATGAATGTCAAACTTGTAGTTAGCCAAGGAGTATACATAATGAAGACTGACGTTGGTGGTCCTCCCTTTTCCCAAGATCCTCCTTTTTAGAACCCCCCCTCCCTCCCCCATTAGCCCCAATTGTTATCCTCCTTGATGGTTGTACATAAAGTTACACGCACGCACACAAAGAATGTTGCATCACCATCATCATCTTATCATCATCATCTTATGAACATCATCAACAGCAGCAGCATCTGTATTGTCACACTCAACAGGCGATGTAGAGAAGAGAATCCTGTTGCTGTTAATGCAGAGGTCAACGCTCTCATCGGTGAAAATTCAGACGAAGCAGATGCAATAATCTATACAGACGGATCCGTTATACGCCAAAGAAGAAGCGCATGGGCATTTACAGCACGCTCAGCGGGCAGAACAGTCAAAGAAGCCAACGGCGCCTTCTCCATGACAACCAGCAGCATGACGATGGAAGTGATGGCAGTGACACAAGCGCTTGCCTGGCTTGAAACACAAAAATACACCCGCGTGTGTATACTCAGTGATTCAATGAGTATGATCCGGAGGGTTCAGGCAGGTTCAGTGCGAAGACAATGGCTTGAATCATTACAGAAGTCCACTGTTCGTGGAGTCACCTTTATTTTTGTTCCGGGACACGCAGGCGTCAATGGAAATGAAAGAGCTGACAGGTTGGCTGGATCCGCTATCACTACCGACGGTCAGCCTATGGATCATGCTGATATTATCAATGCCCTCAGAGAAATGGGAAGAATAGAGGACTTTGGTGGCAGTGAATCCACATCACTCGCCAGAATGGCAGACTTGGGAATTAAGATCGGCACAGCAAAAAACGAGACGCACACCAGCTACGCCAGAAGACTTGTTAATCAACATAGAACTGGTACTATTAGCCATCGGACGTTGGGGTTCATACTGAGGGGAGGATCTGAGCACCTATGGACATGTCCGGAGTGCAATGAGGATAACCCAACTAACTAACTAACTAACTAACTAACTAACTAACTAACTAACTAACTAACTAACTAACTAACTAACTAACTAACTAACTAACTAACTAACTAACTAACTAACTAACTAACTAACTAACTAACTCACAGAGAACACACAACAATCTTCAATGCAAATCACAGACTAACAATAGGACATTTGACTTTGAAAGGTATGAATACCCTTGCCCAAAACGCCGGCCGTGCTAGCTTTACAACTCACTGGACACCCCTTCTCGTTCCTATGGGTAACATCGAGGTCAAAACCCACACTGCTCTCGATACGCTCTTATTTTTTGCCCCTGGACTTGATATCGAAATCGCGTAGTGGCCGTAAAGAGCGGGGACAGTGTGCAGAGGATGGACAATATCACAACAGTCAGTCCACAACTAACTCTGATTACAAAAATACATGAAAGCTACTTACATGACACATTAGACAAGATACTACCACCGCCAAATACTACGGAAACACAGCAGAACTATAAGATCCTAAACGAAACACAATTATCACAACTATCACTATAATATCACTACGACACGCTAAAATTCTAAACGCCAGTATCTAAGCTATCTTCTCTCTATCTTCCTATGTCTGACTTCCATTAACGTCCGATGTCCGATCTTCACCGTGTCCGATCTATCGTGGGTTTTTGTCACAGCTCTCGCTGACATGCAGAAGTGGAGGACCCCCGAGCGAAAAGTTCCATTAAGCCACGCTTTATCGCTGTCACCAATGTCTCGGGCTGAACTGTAGCTTTCATCGGTCATCCCAGTATATTCAATGACAGTCATGATTTCCTCGTACCGACATGTAGGGCACCTCTCCGTTAGACACCTACTAATAATACCACATTGGTATGGTGTACGCCGTCCCATGACTGTACAAATAGAGCTCTTTATACACATGACTCTGTACACACAGGACATAATCCCACACTTACTGCGGCTTCCACGTGTTGTGCGCACTGCTCAAAAACTTTCCAGGCTCAAAATGATCTAATCAGCCATCTTCATACTCATAATCATTGATTACTAATACTTTGGATGAAAGTGCTATAAATAAGGACACTGAAAACTGCTCTCAACTCTTTTGGCATAACACAGCAACATGGGAGGCTGCTGCATAGGACCGTTCTGGATGGTGTACATCGCCCAGGCAAGGTACATCAGCCGGCCAGGCAGCGGAGGTTGCACAGGCAGAAAAACAGAGACAGACTAGGAAGACTCGGAGGCCGCGTTAGCGCAGTCGATAAGAAGCTCGCTTTCAAATCCAGCTGCAACTCGCTGCAGCCCACGGTCGGTGTTCGAAACCGGGCTGCTCCCGGGGTTCACCCAGCCTCTAGGAAATAGGTACCAGAGTGATACTCTGGGGTAAAGGAAGGAACTTCGCTGTAGCTACAGAGTGAACGGCGACACGGCGACACAGACGAACCATTCTTATCAGCCGTCCGTACTGGTGGCAGAGCACTTATGCTTTATAACCGAGTGCAATGACGCTGGTTCACATCTCCCGACTTGGTATATTGGATATTGATACAACCTGGACTAAGAACACCTAAGCTGTGGATGAGGCGATTTTCCAAAGCGAGGCGCGTAGTATGATCGCCAGTGCAAGATTTTAATGCTGTGACAGATATATCATCTTTACCTCTGTGGTCATCATCATCATGTAGCAGGTCCTTTGCAGAATGTCGCTCTCATCACAGTTTGCCTGAAAGAAACTCGGTCTCTCGCCAGTTCTCCCGCCTCATGCATTTTCACATTCAAGGAGTCACCTATATCCTGTGCCTATCTTCGTGTCGGTCGGCCCCTGCCCCTCCTTCCTGGTACCATGCCTTCTGCTATAATTTTTTCCAATCCGTCGTGGCGCTTGATATGACCAAAATATTTCAGCTTTCGAGAAAGGATGCTGTTTATTCCTCTGTGGTCAGAGCTATTAAAATGGAGAGAGATTGGTTTAAGTGTCATCTTGTTAATATCGGATAGGTGTTTCTGGAAACGATCAGCTAGCTTCCTAACAGTTTCCCCAATATATGCCTTGCTGCATCGATTGCAGACATTTGCATAAATTACGTTGCGGAAGTCGCAAGTAAAAGGTTTCCTAATTTGGAAAGAACCATTAGGGAAACTGACCGAAGAAGTCTGGACTTCTCATCCACAGCTTAGGCGTTCTTAGTAAAGATGGTATCAATATCCATCATACCTTCATCTAAATGATTCTACTCTTATCAAATTTTAAATGTTAATTATTTTCTTTTCTTTTCTTTTATTTCATATTTTTACTTTATTCTATTTCTTATCAGTATCATTTATGTATCAATAACATTTGTATTTCTTTTATTCCCAGTATTATATTATATATCAACAATACTACTGTTTATTATTTTTGTGTGACTATATTTTTTAACAATCGTTTATTTTATTTTATTTCATTTATTCCACGTCACATTTTTTCAACATTGCTCACGTCACCCCTTAGAGATCTACATACTCTCCTCTCCTCGTTGTTACTTTTGTGTAGTTCCCTTATGTTTGAAAAAGGCTGCCCGGCCGAAACGTTACGTTGTGTTGTTTTGTTCACGTTTTTCTGCTTCCCCGTTTTGTTGAGCTTTTTAGTCAAATTTCTCTGGAACATACACCAGTATTGGGACGAGATAACAATTGCTGAATTACTTACCCAGTTGTTAACACACATATAAATACACATGCACACAATTACTAAATGTAGCTATTAGTACACACCATAACACCCACCCACACACACACACACACACACACACACACACACACACACACCGTCCTTTTCCTATATAGGTCAGCAAAGATAAGGTTTTCCTAGGCTGTACAATGGATAGAAACTCATCTTGTTTGTTCAACTGAAAATCATAAACCATAATAGAGAGGCAGATGAAAGACAGTATGTTAAGATATGTTATCGTATGTATGTTACCGACCGACTGGTAGAGGAAAGTGGATGACTACATTAGCCTGATGTAGATGAGGCGGGTTGGGGGTTGGTGTGTGTGTGTGTGTGTGTGTGTGTGTGCATGGGGGGGGGGTGTGGGGGGGGGATTATAGAAATGCACGTAAGACAAAACTTTTTTAGCTAGACCATAAGAAGCGAATAAGTATCACTATTCAGACAACGCACAAGACATGAGTGAATAAATGAATAAGTAAATCAAGAACTGATATCACTGCACTCCAACACTGAATTCCAACACGTGCTCAGGTCCTCTTCTTCAGTCACCAAAGAAGAGCTGACACACTAATAATGTACCCCGATTAAACGTCCGCCTTTGTTTCCCCATCAATTTAAAAAATCTTCCAGAACCTCTACACCCCCTCGATAAATTAGTCTTTCAGAGTATGGACTTCCTATCTGTTCTTTTGCATTGTCCATAGAGCCTTTATCACATCCGCTTTATCATATAGTAGCTCACCATCCAGAGGAGCTAATCTATCAGCCTGCATATCCTGGACAGATAATCCATGGTATGTTCTTATCTTGTTCTTATCAAGCGATGCAAGCCACTCTGTGCGCAGGACGCCATTTTCAAATTTTCGAAGCATGCTGTGTGAATCTGTCACAATTACAACATGTTGTACTGTGCTGCTCTCAAGCTATTGGAAAGCTGTAGCTGCCTCCACCCCCATGCTCAAACTTGATGTAATGACACTGCACAAGAGGCTCTCTGCTTTCAAGAAGTATACATTTACATTTACAGCAAAACCTCAAACACTAATCTAACCTCTCACTATAGACCCATTTGTACATATTATGATGTCACCTGACGTTCATTGATTAGCTCTTGCACAGCTGACTGTCTTGTCAGTAGCTCAAACCGTTTTGATCTTGACATCTGCCTGTGCCCTCCATTGCCACGTTTTCTAACCCTTGTCTCCCTGCTGTCCCTTAAGGCCCCATGTAAAAAGTGTTCCCTGTTTGTTGCGACTTTAAGGTACATTTTCGCCTGTAAAACCTTATATCTTTCCTATACGTGTGGTAGTGCAAGAATATGCCGCGTGCACACTCTTGGCGTGTCTCGTGTACATCCCAAAATCACTGGCATGGCTTCATTTCGTATGCGTTGCAGATTCTTTATTTGGGTATGAGATCCCACACCATACTCCATCACCGAAATAAAATTTTGCTAGTAGAGTGTGTAGAACATTTTCTGTTCCAAGTCCTCTGATGTCATCAACTTCGAAGCAGTGAGTCTTTTCCCCATCATTAAAACATGATATTTGAAAGACAGATTCCTGTCAACAGTCAATCCTAGATAATGTTGTGAATTATCTCTCTTTATGTGACTGCCGTTTTTTCGTGATGTCAGGTTTTTAACAATTCTGTTATTTGGAGAACACCACAATGCCTTAACCTGGGTTGATAACCCTACTCACCGACCTTATCTACAGCGCTGCAGGTCTCTAAATATTCTATTACTTCCCTATGTGTAGACTAAGACATCGTCAGCCAGTCAAGATTCTCCCCATACCCGCTGTCTCTATTGCCGCTATCCTGCTTGTGTATACATTGAACAGCAAACTGGGCAAATGGTGGAACTATACACGTTTCATAGATCGACGAGCCTAGTCAAAAGACAGTCTGCCGTTCTTAAAGAACTGCTGTAGTCCAAGACATTAAAGACTGAAATATCACATGCCTAATCTATATATATATAAATCAATGTTTGTGTGTTTGTTTCACCCCTATAGACTCGGAAACTACTAAACCGATTTAGCTGAAATTTTCAGGATATGTTTGTTGTGATACCGGATTTTGAACTGTCGTGGTTTAAAATTCAACCTGTCACTGTTAGAGATAGGTGACCACAATTTATGCAATAATATACGCAACTAATGTTTATAACTTTAGTGATTTCTAATTATAGCCACGTTAGTAATTGCGCATGCGCCGCCGTAGTCAGAACGCAAGGCTTCCGCCATTCGCCGGCGAGTTACGTGCAGCCAACGCCTTCTCTAATACATAGAGTAGGTCTAGGTACAGCAAACAAGACCATATTAAACACGATTTCTATTTTCTGTTGTTTTTTTCAAACAACCTTTGATGGGTGGGGGGGGGGGGGGAAATCAAGGACTATCTCGACGTCGGCGCAGACATTGACTGCGACATTAACTTCATTAACCGTGTTAGACACGTGCGATTTCTATTGTTGTGCCTTTTCATTAATATCTGGAGTATCTGTCTACGAGAAAACAATTGCCTGCGGTTTTGAATTGTGTTTTAATCAGGCCACAGAAGTAGGGACACACATCTCTAATTGTTAAGTTCTCTTTTCCTTTATCCGATTAAGTGGCTGCTTGGTCGAATGGTTAGAACACTGGGTTTCTGTGCGGGAGACCTGGGTTCGAATCCGCAGTAGTTTTTTTTTTAAACCCAGGACTAAAATAATATCCTCATCTGCTCTGTCGTGGTGACAGCACTAGCCATGTTGCCTTAAAAAAAAAAGACAAGTATATGGGTAAACCATTTGATAATTAAATTTGACCATTTCGCATACTTATGATTGCATTATTAAACTTTCCGATTGCATGGTTACGCTGAACTTTTATAGATTTTCATTTATTTTCATTTAGATTTAGTTATTTCATCTGCGTTGGAATTTTAAGCTGTGCTGTTTACCATGGCGTTCATTTCCTAATTATGGTGTTTTTTTTTGTTGTTGTTGCTGTGTTCATTTGCTTTTCAAGTGTTTTTTTTTCCTCCCAACTACTTCAATGAGGGAAAGAGTTGTCGGTGAATTGGGGGGGGGGGGGGCAAACTATTTACTGAGAGAGCTTTAAGTCACAGTAACTGCTTTACCCACTTAAAGTAGCAGCAGTAGTAATAGTTGTGGTTGGGCTGTTACACCATAGTGCTCTCATGTGAAGACCGCCGGTAAGGTTATGGCGTTCTTCTGTCGGCAAGTGAAATTATACATCCTAACCTGACCAGTCTGTGGCGACAGCACTAGCCATGCGGAACCAAATCTTCTGGCTCACGACTCTCTGTCTACTCCGATGGTAACACAGATAGCAGTGACATTATTTTAGTAGTTGTACTGGTACTTGAAGGATGATGTGGTAAATATTACACTAGCCCCATTCACTACCTATTACAATTCCTGCTCCCCATTTTAGTCCAGATGGACAGGGATGTCAATGTCAGTTACAGCAACCAAAAAATATCGCCAGGTAATGATTTTCAAATATTTCGAAGAGGGAGAAAGCAGTAGTCGGTGGAAGAGGGGAAGGGGGGGGGGGGTAATGACATAAATTTGATAAGGGGGAGGGTAGTATTCTATTTTCTTTCATTTCCATTTAGCCAAACTATGCCACAGCAACGCGTGGCCGGGTACAGCTAGTACATTGATAAATGTTTGTCTTTGGTTAGTAAAATGGCAGTTCGACTTTCTTCTTCTCTTCTTCTTTCGTTCGCCTGAAATAAGTTGTCTATATCAGCAGTTTTGTCTCTTGTATAAATTTCACTGTCGTTGTTAGTTCATTCAGTAGTCCATAGAGTTTACGTTCCACTGTTGTTCTTTCTTGCCAAAAGGTTTGCCTTAATGTGTCAAATTCGGTGCAGTCCTGGAGTAAATGCTCTGCTGTCTGGGACATATTTTCACAGGTGCACATGGCTGATACATCAATCTTGAATTTTGTTTACACGTGGTTACGTAATCGGTTGTGCCCTGTTCTGAGGCGGAGGATAATGACTTGTTCTGGTCCGTCCATAATAAAATGGTCGTCTTGTGCTGGGGCTGGTGGTTTCCTGGTCGATTTAATGATTCTTTTCTTTTGGTGGTATGTGACTGGTACATCCGGCTGCTCTTTTGTCGCACCTTCCCCTGCCAGTTGATCAGCTTTCTCATTTCCAGGCACTCCACAATGAGACGGTATCCACTGCATTACGACTCTTCGTTGAAGGCTGAGTTGTGTCAGCAGTGTTTGCAATTCTGGTAGTTTCCTAGACTGGAGTGCTTCAGTTCGACATTAACTGCAAGAGTGTTCAACATTTGGTGAGCCCATACTAACAACATCTCTTGCGGACAAACTTCTGGATATGCGGACAAGTTCAAGTATACTAATGATTTCTTTAATTAGTATCAGTATGAGGTCACCTAAGTTTACGACAAAGGAGAAATTTCCAGATGCGCAACCAAGTTTCACTGATTTGTACTACACTGATTTAATAGCCTGCTTTAAACATTGCAATGGCGGCAAAAAAAAAGACGAAGGCAAAGAAGTAAGCTATGTTGCTATTCACAATTTCTGGTTAGTGTTCTGTGTTGGTTCATGATTCTTCTTTGGCTTTCTGCAAAGTGCTCTGATTTAGCCTGTCCTGTTTAACCTGCTGTTCTTGCATTGTTGTGGATTCATTCCCCACTTGGCTGTCGCAAACGTGTACTTCCGGTAGAACATTCAGTATTTCTGCACACCACTTGTTTATTTTGCTGCATTAGGTCCAGGTCGTGAGGAGATCAGCATACAACAGCGAAGGATAGAACGGCTGGGCGTGATTTTGTTGAGGGCCCCATTGTGGGATAGATGGCAGAAGAAGAAGACTAGGTCATGTAATACCTGCTAACTTTCTGCTAGTAACACTGTCATCAACATATCTCTGATTTATTATTTTACTTCCACTGATTTTTAGTCAAAGCAATTCTCCAATTTGTTTTAAAATGTTTTCTGTATGTAAGCGGAAGACGTTTGGGGACAGCATACGTTTCTGTCATACTCGTCAGTTTTTTATAACCTGTGGTGAGTAGATTATTTCTGTTTGTTCTTATACATATTACTTATAAGTTTTCTATCATTTCTACATGTTCCAATATTTTGTAGCAATGCAATTATCTCTAGAGAGCTGGCAGACCTGATGAGAGCGACATTCTGCAAAGGATCTATTACATGATGATGATGATGATGTCGTCAGAGCTTTTGTGGTTTAAAAAAAAGTAATAATAATAAGTTAACAACGAACCGATTCCATACACTTCTCATTATTTTCCTCGACTTAACGAAACTGGAAAATTGTAGGTAGGAAAATAATGAAATTGCGGTTACAGTTCATCACATTTCGATTTTAGTCGAGTACACACAAAACTGTGTGTGTATATTTAAAAAAAAAAGAAAGGACGTGAATATTAGCAATGGAAAAGAACTGCCAAATGTGAAATTCACATTAAACAGAGAGACATTAACATAAGTCAAATGACAGCGAGAGAGATAAACAACACATAGAAAAAGAGAATCGTCAGATGTATTCTCTACTGTATGGTGCACAGACCTGGACAATCAATGGGCAGCTACAAACCTCTAATCGTCTCTAAAAATGTGGATATATAGAAAAAAAAAGGTCATAAATCATGGAGACAAAATCAACAAGAAACAGAGTTTGAGTGTCAAGGAATGACACGCCACTCCACATTACTGTAAAAGAGTCAGGATCTGTAATACCTGTGCTCGACAAAACTTTCAAACTTGGACCCGTCCGGAAAGGTACATAGTCCCTTATATCGATATATGCCTTTATCGGATAAAATTATCATGTCTACATCTTCTAGTTGCTTTGACTTAGCGTCATTTTCAAATTGGCAACTGTAAAATAATTATTTCTAGAGTTATTTGAATACTCCTGGAAACCGGTTTACTCCTTGCTCATGTATACAAGGAACTTCTTCTTACCGACGCCTAACTTGAATTTGTGCGGGCATTGTTTCTGCCGGTTTTCCTAGTGTTCAGATGTATGCATCGACGCCTCAGTAAATTTCACGTTAAGAAGGCGGCCTGTAGTGTCTAGGACTTTTCCTATGCTTGGGTAAGTTAATTATAGTTTACGAGTACCCTAAATATAATTTTTAAAGTTGGTCACAGCTGTATAGAGATCAGAATCGGCTATGGGATCACACATAGTTCGACCGTTAATGATCTCTAGAGAAGCGGATTCGAACTTAGACCTTCTTCTGTACAGACTAAATGGCCTATACCCTAAATAACCCACACATATTGGTAAAGATAATGACCCTACAAGTGTGTACCATTTAAACTAACAACAGAAGTTTGTGCATACGAATGGGGACAAAGAATTTAGGTCAGTACTTGGGCAGCTAAGTTAAGTGTGTTTGACCCAGATCAATGGATGTGTGGGAATGGCTTGAGAGTCGTAGGGGATAGGGGTAGGGGTTGCAAACATTGGTGTCTGTGTGCAGATGGGAGGAAGGAGAGAAATTGAGAAACGTGTGATAGTGTCTATCTGTCTCCACTATATACATATATATATATCTGACTTTCCATCTCTTGCACTAAACAGACAGATAAATGATAGGAGACATTGTCTCCTGGTCTTGAGAGTACACTCTGGGGAATGAAACAGAGGAGCAGAGGTGGAGTAGGCTGATGTGGGATGGTAACTGATTGCTTATTCTGAGTCTTTCCTGTCAAAATGATACCCTCTTGGTGATGAAACCTTTGTGAAGAGCTGGCAGAATAATCACAGTCCAACCAACTACCAACCAACTATCAACCAACTACCCACCAGCTAACACAAGTGAAGGTACCTGGCATCATCATAGGGTGCCATATACCCCAAATGTCCTAACAGTGCCAGAGCATGTGAGTGAACTCCAAAGCAGGTGAACATTTTTAGAGAGTATATCCATACTCGAGTAGACCAGTCTTCGGGAGCTTGGTGTAGCTCAGAGACAGTATTGTGACCTGACCGGTGGGAGAGACTTGCTGAGTACCTATACAGTTGCTGTGTCCTCTATGGTGAGGTACTCCTCGACTACCTAATCCACTTGAAGCAGAAGTACCAGAGTCAAAGACAGTCGAATCACCAGGAGCTGAGGGAAGCATCATCAGTAGAACTAGGATAAGTGCCAGTTTTGATTCTATGTCAGGCTATATTCCCCACAGCTCCAATGGATTCCAAGGATGAGACAGTGTTACCTCCAGGACTTTCTGGCTGTTTAGATTTCTGTTGAGTCTGGTCATTGTGTTCTGGGATCCTTCCACTGAGATATGGTGTCTACTTCACTATTTTATATATATATATATATATATATATATATATATATATATATATATATATATATATATATATATATATATTGTATTGATTACATGCATTCATTTTCATGGTTGTCTTAGGTGTCTCTATTTCACCTTTCTAAGTGTTTAGCATTGTTGTGTGTATGAATCATAAATATTATATGTGTTAACATGGTTATGATAATAAACTATCATAACCTGGGGGCTTTCTTTTTATAGTGGTGGGGGTGTCCAGCCAAGTGTGCCTAGAAATATTGTATTCTTATACAGATATATTTTGTAGTGCCAAAACTTGAGTTGCCCTACTCCAGAAATAAGTTGAGCGTATATTGGCCACGGGGCATCCCTTAGACCAATACGAGCCAAACGACTCAATATACTTATTTCTGAGTGCTGTTGGTTCTTAAGGAGAAATCCTTAAATCAGGCACGTGACAGGAGTGATATGTGACAACACTGACAATTTGATGCTATAGAGCCTTCGCCACATGCGATCTATCATATAGTAGCTCACCGCCAATAGAAGAGGCAGCGACCTAGTCAAACTATCAGCTTGCTCGTTACCTCGCACACCTGTATTTTCTGGACAAAAAATGCATTATAGGCTCTTGATCTTGGTCTTGTCAAGTGATGCAGGCCACTTTGCGCACAGGACATCAGTTTAAGTTTTCTAAAGCATGCTCGGTGAGTCTGTTACAGTCACAACATATCGGACTGTGCTGTTCTCAAGCCATCGGAAAGCTGTCGTTACTGCCTCCACCTCCATTCTCATACTTTATGTACTTACGCTATACACGAGGCTCTCTGTTTTCAAGAAGTGTCCATTCACCTTTGCAATAAAACCTCACCCATCTAAATATATTATGTCACATGGGTGTGAATTTTCATTATTCAGCTCTTGCACTTGTGACTTTCACCAGCTATCCCTTTCCGGCACCCTTTGTCCAAGGCAACTATCACTCCCTGCAATTATGTTTTGCTGGGTGACACTGTGACCTATTCTTCATCAAGCGCTTTCTAAAAAAGAAGTCTGCCCCCAAGTGGTACGCAATTTTTCCTTATATCGAAGCCGCATTCTGGCTATTGCCGAGAGGCTAATATAACCCAAACTAGGGTTTAACGGAGTTTTTGGGATCTGTCCCCGGGCGATCCTCCTCCGAATGGTGGCACTTTGTGTCACCGAGTGTTTAACGCACGATATGATGTCCTGGTGGGATTAAACATCATCATCTTGTCAGTAGCACCAACAGTTCTGATCGTGACTTCTGCAGGTGCAATCCAAGAGCTACCATTTTTTCTGCCGCTGTCCTTTGTTGTTGCTTGAGGTCTCATGCAGAAGGTGTTCCCTGTACGTTGCGACTTTAAAGTATATTTTCGCTAAACTAATCCAAGTTTTTTGAAAAGAAGAAAAATAAAGTTGGCACGTGTCTAATATGGTTAATGTCGCAATAATTGCCTGCGCAGATGTAGAGAAAGTCTGGTTCGCCGATTCTAGAATACGCAATGTAAAATTGTATTATTATAGTGGTCGTTTAAATTGTATTAGACTTCTAAAAATTGTTATTTGGTCATCACATGCTAAAGCTATTTGTATTTTTTAAAGAGACGGAAGTATAGAACAAGAATAAAATTTATAATAGCTGAGGTAGCTTTAGTAGAATAAAACAAATTAGGAAATGAAAACTTCAAAATCATGTGGTAAGCTCTCTAAGTTAACAATTTCTGTCATTACCCTCTCCTCTCCCTCCTGCACCGACTACTGCTCTCTTCCTCTCCGAAGGATTTAAAAATCATCATCTGACGATATTTTGTGTAACTGATTTTGACATCCCTGTCCATCTGACTAAAATGGGGAGCATTGTAATGAGAAGTAAATGCGGCCACTGTAATATTTACAAAACCATCCTTCAAGTAACAGTACTACTACTACCACTACCACCACCACTACTGGAATAACTAATGTCACTACTATCTGTTTTACCATCGGAGTGGACAGCGGGCCGTGAGCCAGAGGATTGGGCGCCGCATGGCTAGTGCTGTCGCCTCGTACTGGTCAGGTTAGGATGTGTAATTTTGCCCCCCCCCCCCCCCCAACAGAAAAAGTCAGTCATCTTACTGTCAGGTAAACCCGGGACTCCCGCATGACAGCCCTACGGTGTAGCCGGCCAGCCTCAACTACTACTACTGCTGCTACTATGAGGAGCAAGACATTTACTGTGACCTAAAGCTCTCTCAGTTAACAGTTTGAACCCCCCCCCCCCTTTCCCTACCCTCAATTCACTGACTAATCTTTCCCTCATCAAAGTAGTTTTTAAAAAAAAGGAAGTAAAAAGCAACGAAAAAAGGTAATATACATCATAATTACAAAATACACGTAAGGGGTAAACGATACAACTTAATCCCAACGCAATGTCAGAAAAAATAATTAAATCAAAATGAAACTAAATGAAAATCTATGAAAATTCAGCGTAACCCTGCAGTCGGAGACTTTGAAATGAAATCGTAGTTTGCGAAATAGTCAAATTTGATTATCCATTGGTTTATCCACATACCTGCAGATTTTAAAAAGTATTTATGGCCGCACGGCTAGTGCTGTCGCCATGACTCTGCAGATGAGGATTTTATTTTGTCTTTGAGTAAAGAACAAAGTGAGGACAAATGGATTATGTGCGAATGTCAGCTGTGATCAATAACTACGTCTCTGCGTTTGTGTCATGTATCCTGTTGAATAAAATGTATGCCGGTGTCATCGTTGTCGAGTTCTGTTTCTAAGAGAGGAAGCGAAAGTGTACCTGCTAGACACATAGTAGTGTGCTGATAGTGGTAACTCTTTTAGCACACAACAATGCACTGTTTTTCGTCTAATTTTTTAATGTGATTTTATGGTGTTGCAGCACGTGCAGGTCAGTACCTCCCCCAGACACACAGTTGTATGGTTGGACAATAGGCTGCAGTATCTCTGAGATTGCCGACAAATGGATCAAACCCCGACGGAAGATGTCAATATGTAGAAAACTAGGATGGGCCTTGGATTCACAACCTTAGTAGCTGTGTACCCAGTGCAGATACTTAGATCACAATCTTGCTCCACCAACACTTTCCGTGAGAGGCAAGAAAACAAGGATTTGGTTTCATAATAAGGGCGCCACATACACTCAGCCAGTATCACTTTATTAGCTGTGTTTGCGTGCGCGCGCCTGCAGGTATGTATAGATTTGCATCCAGTGTATGCTTGGCACTTATTGGTTTCTTCGTACATTGTATTTAACTTTCAGCAAAAGCACACGTTTGTTGTTAGCCTAGCTATTGCTAGCTAGCATAGTGTATTCACCAGATAAAGGCATGTTATATTTAAGCCTGTTCTTGTGTCCTTACACAGTAAAGTATTTTAATCAATCTGTTCGTTTTTAGTAAAACACACGATGCAATGTAAGATTTCTGTGTGATTCTTAAATTGTCAGTATAGAAAAATACTGAATCAAAATGAAAAAAGTGTCGCTCATACAAAGATGGTAATGCAAGTATGTGCCACGTGCACACAATTGGTGTGTCTCGTGTACACCCTACAATTACTCGCTTGGCTTCTTGTTGATAGTAGTGTTTTGGAACATTTTCTATTCCACGTCCTCCGATTGCATCACCTACAAAGCATATAATATTTTCCCTATCTTTAAAACTACCTCTTTCTCATGGTATTTGAAATACAGACTCCTGTCAAAAGTAATTCCTAGATATTTTAGTGAATTATCTCTTAATATTACTGTCGTTTATTGCGATGCCCTGCAACACATCTCTAACAATTCTATTATTTTAGGAACACCACAATACCCTACCTGGGTTGATGACCGAACCCGTTTTATCACACCACTCACTAAACTTATCTACCGCAAACTGCAGTTCTCTAGATATTTCAATTCTATTTCTCTCTGGTGTGTAGACTAAGACATCGTCGGCAAAGGTCAACATTCCTCTTACACCCCCTGTCTCTGCTGCCGCTGTCCTGCTCGGGTGTACATCGAAAAGCAATGAGGAAATGGCGAAACCCTATGTGAGGCTAGATGCAATACTACATAGTTCAGAGCTCTACGAGCTCAGATAAAAGGCAGTCTGCTATTTATTCAGGATTGCTACAATCCAGGGACTGACCTCTACATCCCTAAGTGTGTACAGGAAAACGTCATATCTAGCCCTGTTATATGCTTCTTCTGAATCCAGTGCCGCCACCACTGTTTCATGTTTATGTTGATCACGAGCCTTGATCACAGCGTTTTGCGACGTCGGTAACTTCCTAACTATTTCGGGAGGAGTCTATGTTTTTCAGGGTATTCTTGCAATTTTCCTAACACTATCTTTTCAAGAATGTAACCGAATGTATCATTAACGCAATTATTCTATAACTATTGAATTTGGTATGATCTTTATTGGCTTCTGGAAAGGTATGAGTTAAATGTGCAGCCCGTATATTGTAAATGACGCTGTTGCAACACTGTTGTTGAAACACCACGCCCCCCCCCCCCCAAGTTCCTAATCACTTAAACTTCTCATATGACTATAGTGAACTCATTTCCCAGTTGTAAGAAAGCTTTCCAGGTCGTCTCTACCTTTCTATAGAATCTGTCACCTTATAATGTCTCTATTACTGCCACACATAAAAAAGAAGAAGAGAAAGAAGAAGAAAAAGCAGAAGAAGAAGAAGAAGAAGAAGAAGAAGAAGAAGAAGAAGAAGAAGAAGAAGAAGAAGAAGAAGAATAGAACGTTAAAGAAGAAGAAAAAGAAGACGAAGAAGAAGAAGAAGAAGAAGAAGAAGAAAAAGAAAGAAGAAGAAGAAGAAGAAGAAGAAGAAGAAGAAGAAGAAGAAGAAAAAGAAGAAGAAGAAGAAGAAGAAGAAGAAGAAGAAGAAGAAGAAGAAGAAGAAGAAGAAGAAGAAGAAGAAGAAGAAGAAGAAGAAGAAAGACAGACAGACAGAAAAAGTAAAAAAATGTAAGAAAAAGAAGAAGAAGACAAAAGGAAAGAAGAAGAAAGAAGAAGAAGAAGAAGAAGAAGATGATGATGATAGAGAGTAATAGTAATTTTGCAAAAGTATGTATGTGTGCATGTATATTGTGCATGAAAAATGTGATTAAAATGAAAAGGATATTGGGTTTCGCATGAAGATACTTTTTGGTCAGAATGTGTTGTTAATCTATAATTAAATGCTAGTATTTTCGTAATAATTATATTTTAAATTGTATGTATAAAAACTGCTAATAAAAACGAAAGGTGCCCTCGGCTTTTTTTTTTTAAATCAATAGTTTAAACACATTAAACAATATACGTTTTTTTTTTTTAAATTTAATGAAAAAAAAATGTAACCGATTATTTAAAATACAAATACGCTCAGTTTCAAAATACTTGACGCTCCCTTGAAACTTCCTTTTGCCATCCCCACGCCCCCACCCCCACCCTATCAATTCCCGACTGGAGACCACTGATCTGCAAAATGCTGATCCCAACGAGCATAACAAAACAAACCCTACAAGGCCGCATAGGAACTCAAAAGAACTTCTCTTACCCGCCAAAAACAACATCACACAATTTTCTCGAATTTTATGTATAATAAACTGTTATTGAATATTCATTAAAAAATGCCTCTAGTAAAACTGACCGTTTGTACATTTATTTATACATTTCATTTGATTTATTTTAAATTACTACATTTAATTGCCATTTGACATATAATGATAATAATATTTATTATTATTATTATTCCTAATGTTCTCAATGTAAAATAAACAGACAAATTCAGTGAAATAATAATAAAATGTTTAAATAGAATACTTTTTTTAAAGATAATTTATATTCATAATTAAATAAGGTCTTTTAATCCCGCAAAGATACAGTTTGCTGTCAGTAAAAACAAGTCCTGGTGCCGACTGCAGTGGTGACCTTGTGCCAGTCATGGGAAAACTCAGGGTAAACTAAAGGTAAAACTTAAGAAAATAAACAACCGTTTCAAGAAATAAAAAGCTAAATGTGGCAATGCTTGAATCAAATGAATTGAAGAAAAAAAAAAAAAAGGAGTAAGAGATATACCATCAATGTACAAATTAGAAACAATGATTTAAAAAACGATAAGCTAGACGAACAATTTTGAATGGTAAAATAGTCATCACAACAAACATCAAAAGAAATAATACCAGAAGTAAAGAATACAGCGAAGAAGAAACTGATTACATGAGACATTTTACATGTGATGGAGATTAGAAGAAAAAGTAAACACAATCAAGATGAATACAAAAACAACACATAAAGAAATAGTACATAAACGTAATGCAGCGTATAAAAGAATACAAGAATGATCAGTTTAAAAAAAGAATATGTCCATGCCGTGTGATATTGGTAGTCATGTCAGTCCACAACTTTTTGTCTCGTTCACTTTCAATCATTAATGACATGCAATTGATGTCAGACTGTCCAGCATCTTCTCTCTGGGTCTCCCTCTGCCTCTTTCCCCCTGTCTTTCCAACCGTCACGATGTATTTCAGTTTTCTCCTTCTCATGACAGGCTCAGAGAATATAGACTTTTTTCTGATTACGGCAATCATTTCTCTTCGTGAGTCATTATCTTTGAGAACACATTTTTTACCCTTTGTATCTGTCCATGTATTCTCATCATTCGTTTACAAAAACCACATTCCGTCGCTCACAAATGAGAACAAGAAGAGGTCCTTTTTACAAAATTATTAAGGGTTTGGGGATTTGGATGGCTCAGCGATCCTAACATTTTAATTTTTTTTTTCTAGAAATTTCTGTGGGGCTGATCCCCTAGGGTTCCGGCGCCTATCCTTTAAGTTAGCAGAAGTATCAAAGTCTATAAATGAATACTTCAAATATTTTATGTCTATTAATTTGTGTGAAAGATACACGCAAATAATATTATTATAGTCAGTTTAAAAATTATTAAACACGTTTGCATTCTAATTTCTTGAAAACTGTCGTGGAGTGAACAGCCAACCCTACACTGTGTACTAGTAGTGACGCTGACACCTCTAGCGGGCACGTCACATTTCAAATTTAAACCCATCCGGGGGGGGGGGGGGTGGGGGTATATAGTCCTTCATATTAATATATATACCTCTATCTGGTGAAATAAACATTTCTATACCCTCTAGTTGTTTTGAGAAGTCTACATTTTCAAACTTGCAACTGTGGGATAAATATTTCTTGAATCTTTTTCAGAAATTCCTGTAAGCCTTTTTACTCCTTGGGCACGAATACAGGACTTCTTTTCTAGAGACGCCAAGCAAAATCTAGGGCGGGCATTCTTTTGCCAGACCTCTGAGGTGTCGGGAGACGTTTTAATTCTCTAATTAAACTTTGGCGCTTTTAAAATACGAGTCTAATCTTTGAAGGATTCCTAAGCTTGGGTAAGTTGATTATAGTTTACGAGTGCCATGATATATGTCTCTATAAAGTTGGCCACTGCTGCAGGCAGGGAAGATTCAGCTGTGTGACCGCACAGAACTGGGCCATTCTTGATATCCAGACACTCCAGGCCCTAAATCAAACCTTTCCCTTCGCAGGCTAAATAGTTTGTGCCGTACATGACACACACCATTGTAAAGATAT
>CAJHNH020001718.1:120000-122500 GCA_905116865.2 Candidula unifasciata
GTATGTATGTTTGCCTGCCTGCCTGCCTGCCTTTGTGCTTATGTTTTGTGGTGTGTTGTGTTTGGTGTGTTTGCGAGATTAAAATTATGCATTGTATCATTGCATTTTGACGTATGTTATGTATTTATGTCATGTATTACGTTAGTTTGTATGTATGTCATTTATGTATGTATGTTGTATGTATTTATTCGTTCCCATGCAAAAATTATTATGTATGTGTGTATGTATGTATGTAATGTATGTATGGTATGTTTGTTATGTAGCTGCTATGTATGTGGTATTATGTATGTATGTCTGTATGGTTAATCTTATGTCCATGTATGTATGTATGGTATTTATTGTATGTATGTCTGTATGTATTTAGGTATGTATGTATGTATGTACCAATGTATAGTATGTCTGTATGTCTGTATGTATGTCGTGCTATGTACTGTATTGATGGATGTAGGGTCTTCTGTATGTATGATCGATTTATGTGCTGTGTGGTGCGGTCAGTATGTTGTTATGTATGTATTTTGTATATATGTGTTATATTTCACGTATATGTCATGTCTGTATGGTATGTGTGGTAGATGTTGTCTGTGTGTGATGTCTTAGTTAGTGTGTATGTATGTCGCTGTACTGTATGTGCTGTACTGTGTGTGTGTGTGTGTTGTATGTGTGTATGTAGGGTTCTGTAGTAATATGTATGTTTGTCTGTAAGTATGTATAAATGTATGTACGTATGTATGTATGTATGGTTATGGTGTATGTAAGTATTATTTATGTATGTATGTATGTATGTCTTCGTGTATGTATGTCTTTATGTATGTTTGCTTTGTATGTACTGGCTGTATGTCTGGTACTGTATGTACGTCTCTATGGAGTAGTATGTACGTATGTATACATGTAGGTAATGTAACGTGTGTACGTATGTATTTTTGTCACGTATGGTAAGGTCTGTATGTAATGTATCCGTATGTATGTGTGGGTGTGTGTGTGTGTCATTGTTGTCGTCTTTCATGTCTGTATGAGATTTTATGTATGTATGTGTGTATGTATGTGATCTATGTGTGTCTGTATGTTCTGTTCTGTAATGTATGTATGTATGTACTTGTAGGGTCTGCAATTGGATGTATGTATGGTAGTGTGTGTTTGTGTATGTGTGTAGTGTGTGATGTATGTGTATGTCAGGTATTACTGTATGTCAGTCTGTATATTCTGTCTGTGTGTGTGTCCTGTCTGTCTGTCTGTGTTGCGTATGTATGTATGTATGTATGTAACTGTATGTATGTCTGTATGTTGTATTTATGTCTAGTGTCAGTCTTTATGTATGTAATGTCTGTCTGTATGTCTGTCTGTCTGTCATGTCTGTATGTCTGTCCTGTCTGTATGTCCTGTGATGTCTGTCTGTCTTATTATGTGTATGCCTGTATGTATGTATGTATGTATGTATGTATGTATGTATGTATGTATGTATGTATGTATGTATGTATGTATGTATGTATGTATGTATGTATGTATGTATGTATGTATGTATGTATCGTATGTATGTATGTATGTATGTATGTATGTATGTATGTATGTATGTATGTATGTATGTATGTATGTATGTATGTATGTATGTATGTATGTATGTATGTATGTATGTATGTATGTATGTATGTATGTATGTATGTATGTATGTATGTATGTATGTATGTATGTATGTATGTATGTATGTATGTATGTATGTATGTATGTATGTATGTATGTATGTATGTATGTACGTATGTATGTATTGTATGTATGTATGTATGTATGTATGTATGTATGTATGTATGTATGTATGTATGTATGTATGTATGTATGTATGTATGTATGTATGTATGTATGTATGTATGTATGTATGTATTGTATGTATGTCTGTATGTCTGTATGTATGTATGTATGTATGTATGTATGTATGTATTTATGTATGTATGTATGTATGTATGTATGTATGTATGTATGTATGTATGTATTGTATGTATGTATGTATGTATGTATGTTATGTACTATGTATGTATGTATGTATGTATGTACTGTATTATGTATGTATGTATGTATGTATGTATGTATGTATGTATGTATGTATGTATGTATGTATGTATGTATGTATGTATGTATTGTATGTATGTATGTATGTATGTATGTATGTATGTATGTATGTATGTATGTATGTATGTTATGTATGTATGTATGTATGTATGTATGTATGTATGTATGTATGTATGTATGTCTGTATGTATGTATGTATGTATGTATGTATGTATGTTATGTATGTATGTATGTATGTATGTATGTATGTATGTATGTATGTATGTTATTGATGTATGTATGTATGTATGTATGTATGTATGTATGTATGTATGTACTGTATGTATGTATGTATGTATGTATGTATGTATGTATGTATGTATGATGTATGTATGTATGTGTATGTATGTATGTATGTATGTATGTATGTATGTATGTATGTATGTATGTATGTATGTATGTA
>CAJHNH020001718.1:130000-147502 GCA_905116865.2 Candidula unifasciata
TAGCCAGCTATGCAGAACACACCGCCATGACATCTGACAGTGAGGGATGAAACATTCGACGAGTGCCCGTGAACTGTGACCAGCTGATGAGATACGTTCATCCAGACGTGACCACCAAAGACAGGTGACAGAGAAGTGATGGAGAAGGTACGCCAAAAAGAGCGGGAAAGCGGGGGAATAGAGTTAGTCCCGGAACCGCTGGAGAGGACGGTTAGCCCCGGAACCGTCATGAGAAGACAGTTAGGGCTAGACCGCTAGAGAAACCGGTTAGGAGAAAACTAGTGCTGTACTTCGTTAGAAGGTATATGTTAAACTTGGAGTTTAGCTAGAACAGTGAGTTAGCCCCGGAACCGCCATGAGAAGACAGTTAGGGCTAGACCGCTAGAGAAACCGGTTAGGAGAAAACTAGTGCTGTACTTCGTTAGAAGGTATATGTTAAACTTGGAGTTTAGCTAGAACAGTGAGTTAGCCCCGGAACCGCTGGAGAAGGGAGTTAGGGCTAGACCGCTAGAAAGACCGGTTAGGAGAAAACTAGTGCTTTACTTCGTTTAGAAGGTATATATTAAACTTGGAGTTTAGCCAGAACAGTGGTTAAGGAACTCGTAGAGGCATACGAATAGCCAGTAATAAGGAGTGTTCATATACTATTGCGTAATGAATTTATGAAATGTGTGTGACGAGAATATTATGAATAAACCAGCCCTTATGTAATTGATTACATCACTGGCCTTGTTCTTGAGTACGATTGAAGAGAGATACGAACTATATTCATTCCACTTGGCCGACTTAGGCACATCGATTTCTTGGGGGATGTACAGACGCCCCGTTTAGACAAGTGTGTGGATATTTTGAGCCGTGACCAACGATCAGTCTTGTGTACTCGACATCTTTAAAAAACAAGACTGCTGTTACAGCATAACAAATAAGCAACTGCTATAAAAAGGTGAACTAAAAGCAAGTTTATGATTGTGCCTGCTGAGTAAAAAAAAAGTCGATAAACCTGTCATCAGATTGGAGAGAAGTAAACCAGACCAACAGCCTGCACCACCTTTTGGAGCCAACCGTCTACACTAGAATCAGGGGGACACGCCCGTTCTAGTCTGGAGCCACCCGTCTACACTAGAATCAGGGGAACACGCCTGTTCTAGCCTGGAGCAAACCGTCTACACTAGAATCAGGAAGACACGCCCGTTCTAGCCTGGAGCCAACCGTCTACACTAGAATCAGGGGGACGCGCCCGTTCTAGTCCGGAGCCATAATATAAACTTTTCCTAACTTTACACACTCGGAAGACTATAGGAAAGTCAAGAACTGTGAGCTGTCCGATTTTACAAATAGGAACTGGAAAAAAAATTAACGCGCGATTTTAAAGAACCTTGAACATTAACATTAATTAGTTTAAATATATTGTGATTTTCGATTTACAGTGGTGTAGGAAAAACCTTTCTATCTTTCCCTACCTTTCTTCCTGAACGTAGAAAACAATTCGAGGACTGTGCCGATTTTTAATTACAGTGTGTTGTGAAACGAGAATTTTTTTTTTCAGACCGCACTTAACAAGGTAATACGACACTTTCTGTTTTAAATTCTATTTTTAGTTTACATTAGTTAATTTTCCAGTTTTTAATAATGGCATATCAAGGAACAGTGAGAGCACAGTGTAGCAGAGTTTTTAATGAAGTAGCACAGTTAGGTAGACAACTCCGTATTCCATTTTTTATAGAACAAACAACTGCTCAGCATTGGTCAACGGTAGATAGACGTAGACAAAGACAGAGAGAAAGAAATTATAACATAGCTACAGTCACTAGAAGTAACGGCAATGTTAATCGACTGTCCGGTTTCCCAGACAGGCGAAATTATGCTAACGAGAGATTGCAATACCCTAGAGACAATCAGTACCGCAGACCAGACAACACAAAAGCGTACGAGAAAAATCAGGGTCAACTGAGGTCACAAAAACGGAATGAACGAGGGCATTTTAAAAATTTAGATAGAGCCGACAGGTTACGAACGTTAGCAAATAATAGAAATAGCACAGCACAGGAGCAGTGGCATAATTATGGCAACAGTTATCAGAACATAAATAGAGTAGGAAATATCCATGATAATAACCGAAGTCGAGTTAGGTCATGTAATTCAGATACCAGATTCCGCATGATGAGCACTAATCAAGGCAACAAATTCAAAAGAGACAGGTTAAGAAAATTAGGCTACAATAAGAATATAAGATTGCAAAATTTAGGAAATAATCGCGAGGTCAGTAACTATAACGGATTATGGCAGACAGGTAATAAAAGCAGGTGCGCTGCTGATGATGAGACAGACAAATTAGAAGTAAGAGGGTTAAAAGAGAGGAATCCCATGAAACGGTTTAATAAAAGCTACAGTAACGAAGTAAACGCGGTAACTGTAAACGGGACACGCGGTCAATACTTTAAAGAGGAAGGGAACATAGAGAAACATAAAGAGTTAACACCGACTAAAGTTAAGTCGGAACAAGAAGAAGATGAAGAGGGTTGTTTAGCAATGGAATGGTTATGGGAAGTAAACGCGGTAGAAGTAAAAGGACTAGATCGTAATAGCGCACATAGGAAAGTAGAGAGGGTAGGGACAATTAAAGAAAGAAATCAGCAGGATTTGTCTTATGCACAGGCGATGCCTACAGAAGAAGAAGGTGAAGGAGCACCGTTTGTAGTTAGTAATATAAAGATAGATTTATTCTCTGAAAATTACGACGCAGATGATGAGTTTGGGATCACTAAGAAAGCAGGTCGTAGATTTTTAGTCGCTGTTAGAACCAGGACAAATACTCCGTCTAGTGTGAAAGAGTTAAAACCGTCAGAAGTACTAGTTAACGGTACATGTAATCGTAGAAAAGAAGAAGAAGAAACAATAGAAACTGCGCCTAACAAAAGGGAAAAACAGGAAACAGGAATTTCTGAAATTAAAAAGAGAAGTACAGATCTAAAAGAGGAAATTGTTTTACAAACACACAGAGAACGTAGGGCATTATTACTTGAGGCAGAGTCTACTGAAGCGTCAGAAAGCTCAGAGGAGATGAGAAGCGACACAGATAGTTGTGGAAACGCAGGCGATTATGAAACAGATCAGGACATGGCCGAGCCCAGAAGAGGAAAGAGAAACCGAAGGCAAACGTCATCCAGTCAGGATGATTGCAACCCACCACATAAAAAGAGGGAGGCAAAAGTGAGTGCCATACATACACGCAGAAAAATGAAAGAGGGTAGACTAACATTTCAGTGGTCTTTGGTTTAGGATGCTGTTGAATGAAAAAAAGAATCAGATGACAGTGCACAGCTATGTTGTACGTCTTCTTTTTTAATACTTTGAACATTTCGTAAACGGTTGTTTATTTTTATAGCTGTTATTCGCTGCCAGTGCATGGTGTAATATGATAATTTGTAGAAGAATCAGTAAACGATATGATAGAGTTTTTTTTAGCAATGAAAAATACTCATAAACGGAAGCAAAGAATAAACAACATACATACATAACCAGCGATGGAGTCCAAATAACTGCCGACCGATCATACACGGAAAATATGATAAAAAACGATAGGAGTTTGGATTTTATCAAGAATAATAGCTTTCATTCTATTAGGGTCTGGGAACCGTTAGAGACATCACTACCCACATTCAAAGTGCAAGACATGCCACAACATCTAAAGAACATTAGTGCGATAGACATGCATGATCTCGTACACGAATTAAGTCAGGTTGACACTTTTCAAGAAAATACTTTAAATACACACAGAAACAGGGTCATACTGATACCTGGATAATGCATATTGCAGAGACTTATAACTTTTCTTTATTTACGACGGATAGGCATTAAATGTACAAAAGTAACTAATCATTTAACAAAAAAAAAAAAAAAAAAAAAAAAAAAAAAAACACAGATCACTAATAAGACAGAAAAAGAAATAGTACTATAACAATTAGCATCAGCTACAGTTAGAAAGCCAGAATCCTCAGGGGGTAGACTGAATTTATACCCTGAGTAAATCATACCTTTAGTAGAGAGACGACCAAAATTTTAGTTATATAGCGTACATAACATTCCCGTACCCATGAAAATTCAGCAAGAATCAGGTACCC
Organism: Candidula unifasciata; assembly: GCA_905116865.2. Taxonomy (NCBI): domain Eukaryota; kingdom Metazoa; phylum Mollusca; class Gastropoda; order Stylommatophora; family Geomitridae; genus Candidula; species Candidula unifasciata. The sequence continues at coordinate 134,122 of CAJHNH020001718.1, forward strand.
CCCCCCCTCCCTTTCCCCATGACTGACTGAAATGGGATCGTTCGTAAAATGGTTCAATAAATGTGGGATTGTAGGGTGTATAACAAGTAATTAGTTTCATTCATTACAATGTACGTACGCTATATTGCTGTGTACAGAGGTACCGCGCTCGCTACACATATTCTGTTGTTGTGTCTACATGTCATTTGTCCGACAATATTAAATATATACCGTAGTTTTGTCCCTACCATTTAATATTTACATTTGGTTTTGCACTATGAACGTTTTTTTAATCGTGTTGTACTCTCCCGGACAAGTGAAAATCCACACGTTCGGTTGTGGGTGAAGATTACAATACCTACATGTTTTATGTTCGCTAAGAGAGTTACTGGCCACAAAACCTCTCTTATACATTCTGTCAAAATGATGATGACTGATTTGAGATTAACCAGACTTTACTGAGGTACACAGTTAGAAACGTACTTGACGATAAGCCAGTCCAAAGCATGACATGATTGGTAACTGAATATAGGCCGGCTATTTCTTTACAGAAGATGCGATATGCATTAAACAGAGGAAGCAACCTCTTAGGGAAGCAACAATAAACCCTGTGGATTATCACAGTAGATAAATGCCTGTAAATACAGGTGGTGGCATTGTACATTCGACTTGAGGGAATGCTACTATTGTTTCCGAGAAATTTCTCTCCAAATAATATACCTAACGGTATAAGAATTATTTATACTCTGTAAAGGTTATACCTTATTATTCAATCTATGTTGACTTTCTCAGAGATTCTATTTTCATCCTTTCTTGGGGAGATGACATTTTCGAGTTTTATTTTATTGATAACTGGGGATACATGGCATGTCATTTCTTGTATACAATGTTTTCAGGTTTGAGTTTATAAAGGAGGAATACAGATACTATTCCTTTATACTTCAGACAACTCCGCACATTCATTAGGGATACCAGTGAATAAGAGGTTGTTATGCTAATACAACGAGGGAGTTGTATCGTTTTTTTTTTTTATGTCTTTAGAATTATTGACTATTAGTTATTGTATGCATGTCACGTTTTCATTATTCTGCATGAATTTTATGATGTTACATGTTATGTTGTATGCTTTCATTACGTGGCTAGATGTTCACATAAGGTTTAGTTAGGTAGCGGGTATAATTAGAGTAGTTTTTATAAAATTGAAGATAGGAAACAATTTTGTTAAAAAGTGTGAAGGGCGAATGTAATGAAATATAGGCAGAAAGGGGTTAAATGAACAAGCATACATTTCAGACCACCACACGGCGTACTAATCCATCACTGTGTGAAATGACAGAAATAGGTGATTAGAAAGCCATGGCCTAGCCAGCTATGCAGAACACACCGCCATGACATCTGACAGTGAGGGATGAAACATTCGACGAGTGCCCGTGAACTGTGACCAGCTGATGAGATACGTTCATCCAGACGTGACCACCAAAGACAGGTGACAGAGAAGTGATGGAGAAGGTACGCCAAAAAGAGCGGGAAAGCGGGGGAATAGAGTTAGTCCCGGAACCGCTGGAGAGGACGGTTAGCCCCGGAACCGTCATGAGAAGACAGTTAGGGCTAGACCGCTAGAGAAACCGGTTAGGAGAAAACTAGTGCTGTACTTCGTTAGAAGGTATATGTTAAACTTGGAGTTTAGCTAGAACAGTGAGTTAGCCCCGGAACCGCCATGAGAAGACAGTTAGGGCTAGACCGCTAGAGAAACCGGTTAGGAGAAAACTAGTGCTGTACTTCGTTAGAAGGTATATGTTAAACTTGGAGTTTAGCTAGAACAGTGAGTTAGCCCCGGAACCGCTGGAGAAGGGAGTTAGGGCTAGACCGCTAGAAAGACCGGTTAGGAGAAAACTAGTGCTTTACTTCGTTTAGAAGGTATATATTAAACTTGGAGTTTAGCCAGAACAGTGGTTAAGGAACTCGTAGAGGCATACGAATAGCCAGTAATAAGGAGTGTTCATATACTATTGCGTAATGAATTTATGAAATGTGTGTGACGAGAATATTATGAATAAACCAGCCCTTATGTAATTGATTATATCACTGGCCTTGTTCTTGAGTACGATTGAAGAGAGATACGAACTATATTCATTCCACTTGGCCGACTTAGGCACATCGATTTCTTGGGGGATGTATAGGCACGACTGTGCCACATGTCCATATAAGGGTTTGATGGGAGAATCTTGTCTTATACATTCAGATGTAGTTCCAGCCACGCTTTTTATAAAATTGGATACATTACCTTGCTTAATCTCTTGTCTTTTTTGCGTATATAATATTTTTAAATATGTCCGGTGGAGATTAAATACCGAAAAGTTACTTCAAATAGGAAAATCATTTACTTGTGTATTGTGAAACCTGATTTATGCCATCATCTCCCCCTTCCCCCACACACACACACACAGACAGACACACACAGACACACACAGACACACACAGACACACACAGACACACACACACACACACACACACACACACACACACACACACAAACAAAAGCCTCATGACATGTATTGGGTAAACCAGTAGGAAGCTCGCAGATCGTGTCCTTGAACATCTTATGTATATTCCCAATAGGCTCTCAAAAACATTCCATTTTACTAGTTCTGCCTGCCATGGCAAAAACAGAATACCAGTAACCGTTACAAAATCTGGCTCTCGTCATCAAATCAGCCGTTGCTTCTTAGAAAAATTGTTTCTCTCACTGTTCAGACGTTCTTAGTCCGGCACGGATCAATATTTGGCACACCTGTATTTATTTTAAATTTTTTTTTCAGTTATTGCTATTTTTTTCTTCATTTACTTGTTTATATTTTTGCCTGACTTATTCGTCAAATGCCTTCTTAAATAATTTCATTCGTAATAAAGTCTTTCATGTCTATATTATTCCTGTCACATATTTCCTGATTTCATGATGGCCTTGATTGTTTACAAGCTCTATTTGTTTAGTCTGTTGAGCATTCAAGTCACAGTATGTGTTGTGTTTAGTACTATTGTTGAGCATGCAAGTCACAGTATGTGTTGTGTTTAGTACTATTGTTGAGCATGCAAGTCACAGTATGTGTTGTGTTTAGTACTATTGTTGAGCATTCAAGTCACAGTATGTGTTGTGTTTAGTACTACTGTTGAGCATTCAAGTCACAGTATGTGTTGTGTTTAGTACTACTGTTGACCATGCAAGTCACAGAATGTGTTGTGTTTAGTACTATTGTTGAGCATTCAAGAAGACGTAGAAGAACAAGAAGGAGGAGGATGAGGAAAGGAGAAGAAGAAGAAACAAAGAAGAAGAAGAAGAAGAAGAAGAAGAAGAAGAAGAAGAAGAAGAAGAAGAAGAAGAAGAAGAAGAAGAAGAAGAAGAAGAAGAAGGAAGAAGAAGAAGAAGAAGAAGAAGAAGAAGAAAAGAAAGAAAAGAAGAAGAAGAAGAAGAAGAAGAAGAAGAAGAAGAAAGAAGAAGAAGAGAAGAAGAAGAAGAAGAAGAAGAAGAAGAAGAAGAAGAAGAAGAAGAAGAAGAAGAAGAAGAAGAAGCAGAAGAAGAAGTAGAAGAAGTAGTAGAAGAAGAAGAAGTAGTAGAAAAAGAAGAAGAAGAAGAAGAAGAAGAAGAAGAAGAAGAAGAAGAAGAAGAAGAAGAACAAGAAGAAGAAGAAGAAGAAGAAGAAGAACAAGAAGAAGAAGAAGAAGAACAAGAAGAAGAAGAAGAAGAAGAAGAAGAAGAAGAAGAAGCAGAAGAAGAAGTAGAAGAAGTAGTAGAAGAAGAAGAAGTAGTAGAAAAAGAAGAAGAAGAAGAAGAAGAAGAAAAAGAAGAAGAAGAAGAAGAAGAAGAAGAAGAAGAAGAAGAAGAAGAAGAAGAAGAAGAAGAAGAAGAAGAAGAAGAAGAAGAAGAAGAAGAAGAAGAAGAAGAAGAAGATAGAGGAACCTGGAAAAAATGTGACGCAGATTGTGAAGATTGTTGCACAATAAATCTTGAGAGCAACGGATATAGCAGTTCATACAAATATTTTAGAAAAGTAGGCGTCCCGCTACCAAGAAAACTGTAGGGGAGGGTGAACTGTTAGGGGTATGCGGGGTAGGGGGTAGGGGTTGGGGTGGAAGGCTCATCCCCTTTATAAATGTTAAAAGGTGGCCTTAAGGGGTGTAAGTCTTGTTTAATTGCCAGTAATAATGGAATTATTCTTATTGTGTGCTGACTACCGGCGTGACGTTGACCACATCATTACGCACCAAATGCCAACTGGTCTTTAAATTATAGGTCTAGCCCTATATGCCCAGTATGCTTAAAGGCGGGTAAATGAGTTTGTCAGTGTGATACACCTGTGACTTTTTTTTTTGGTTTTCCTCAGAAGCTGTAACAACTATGCCTTCAAATATGTGTCGTCAAAGTTGGCTTTCTCCTTAACAAGACATGTCCTAATTTTATCTTTTTTATTTGATGTCGTTGGTACTTTGTTTTTCTCTGACACGGCATTATGATAGGTGGCATGATCCATTACCTGGCATGAAGGTCTGTCCAGAATTGGAATCAAATCCTACTTCACCCAGTGCCTGAAAATGTGTACATCTATTTCAGAGTGGTTATCCCTACCATTCATACTTTTTTATTGGAAAATGAGTCCAGCATCATGGATAAGGCCCTTTTCACCGCTTCCTGCATAAGTGAGTGTAATGGCCTTTGGTGCTTGGAATGTTTCTTTTTTGTTCACCGTTTACGGATTGCCATTCTTTATCATAGGTATGGTGAGCATTAACTCAGGATTTATCCAAATATACAGTATCATAGCCTTGCCTCCCTCGCTCACTGATCGACCTCATGTATTTCTTCTTCTTCTGCCTTTCTATCCCCCAATGGAGCATAGGCCCTCAACCAACTCACGCCAAGTCGTTCTATCCTTCGCCATTACATGGAGCTCTCCCCATGTCCTCCCAATCTTTCTAACCTCATTCTCCAGCTCTCTTCTCCATGTGTTTTTTGGCCTTCCTTTATTCCTATGCCCCTGTGGGTTCCAATGCAAAGACATTCTAGCTATGCTGTTCTCCTGTTTTCTCAGTGTGTGCCCTATCCAATGCCAGCGTCTTTTCCTCACCTCCTGATCCACTGGAGCCTGTTTAGTTCTCTCCCAAAGTTCTACATTAGTTATTCTATCATACCATTTTATTCCCCCTATTCTGCGCAGGCACCAGTTAATGAATGTCTGTAATTTATTAGTAATTGCATTGGTTGTTCTCCATGTTTCCGCCCCATACAATAGTACTGATTTGACATGAGAATTAAAAATTTTTAGTTTAGTATTTCTTTTAATTTCTTTTGACCTCCACAAATTCCCTAGTGCTATGAAAGCCCCTCTTGCCTTTTGTATTCTTATTTTAATATCTCTATCAGTTCCTCCATCTTTATCTACATTATTGCCTAAATAGGTGTACGACTCCACGTCTTGGAGTGGGGTGCCATTAAGAGAAACCACATTACTATTTGCCTGATTTATTCTCATTATCTTTGTCTTTCCTTTATGGATTTTCAGACCAAGCTGCTGTGATCTCGCATTAAGTATATTTAATTTATCTTGCATCTGATTCCGTGAATGGGACAGAAGGGCAATATCATCAGCGAAGTCCAGATCATCAAGCTGTTTTGTAGGGGTCCACTGAATTCCATTCTTGGTGTTAGCAGTTACTGTTTTCATAGTCCAGTCTATAGCCAGTAAAAATAAGAGAGGCGACAAAAGACATCCCTGTCGCACACCTGTTTTTATTTCAAATGCATCTGTTAGCTTTCCCTCATAAAGAACTCGACATTTCATGTCTTTATATGTTGCCTTTACTAAGTTGATAATTTTCTGTGGGATTCCATAGTGCCCCATCAATTTCCAGAGAGATTCCCTATCAATGCTGTCAAATGCTTTTTCATAGTCTATAAATCCAATGTAAAGTGGTGAGTTCAGTTCAATGCTTTGCTCTATTATAATACGTAATGTGGCTATCTGATCAGTACAGGATCTGTTTGACCGAAAACCTGCCTGCTCATCTCTTAGCATTTTATCAATAGCATCTTTTAATCTTTCCAAAATAATTCTACTTAATATTTTTCCAGCAACTGACAGCAACATAATTCCTCTATAGTTTTCACACTCCTGTAGATCACCTTTTTTGGGCAGTTTCACAAGATATCCTTCTCTCCAGTCTGCTGGTATTTCTTCGGTCTCCCAGACTTTACTGAATAATCTATGTAGCCATTCTGTTGATGTGTTTATGTTGGTCCTGATGGCTTCAGCTGGGATACCATCTGGGTCTGACGCCTTTCTTTCCTTAAGAAGATTTATAGCTTTTCTAATTTCCTTTTTGGATGGTATCTCACAGTTGATATCCAGTTCCATTTCTAAAGGCTGGATATCTGGGGGAACCTCTGGGCCTGGTCTATTTAGAAGCATTTCAAAATATTCAACCCATCTGTCCATTTGATCTTTAGTGTTAGTAAGTACCTTTCCTTGACTATTTTTGATTGATCCAGTTGGCTGACTATATTTACCTACTAATTTTCTTGTGTTACTGTAAAGTTCTCTGAGGTTTCCTTTTGCTGCTGCTGTCTCCGCTTCTTGTGCTAGATCATTTAGATATTTCACTTTATCTGCCCTTATATGCCTCCTAACTTCCTTGTTGGCTTCTGTGTAATTCTCCTGAGCTCTAGCTTTAGCAGCTCTAGTTTTGCTATTGTTTAATTCTGCCTTTTTACTTTTCTTATCTCTAATCAGTTTAATGGTTTCTGGTGTTATCCATGCTTTATGTTTCCTTTCCTTCTTGCCAAGAACTTTTACGCAAGATTCATTCCAAATTCCTTTGATCTGATACCAGCAGACTTCTGTGTTGACATCTTCAGCTAACTGCTGCAACACCTAGTACTTATTAGAGACCGTAACTGAGAACTGTTCCTTAATTTCTTTATCTCTGAGAAAGCCTACATTATATTGGTTTCTATGATTATAAGATGTTATATATCTTTTTAGTTTCAACTTGATTTTACTTATCACCAGGAAATGGTCAGTAAATACATCGGCACCTCTGAAAGCCCTAACATCGTAAAGGGATGATCTAAACTTTTTGTTAATACATATGTGGTCAATTTGATTAGTTGTCTTATGGTCTGGTGATTCCCATGTTGCCTTGTGTATTCTTTTATGGGGAAAAATACTTCCACCAATAACATACTGGTTTCCTGCACACAAATTTGTGAACAATTCTCCATTTTCATTCATTACTCCTAGACCATGTCTCCCTATAATTTCTTCATAACCTGTGTTGTCTGATCCTATCTTAGCATTCAAGTCACCCATCAACATTTTTAAGTTGCCCTTTCTTTCATTATTTATAATATTTTGAAGCTGCATGTAAAATTCTTCCTTAACAGATGCATCTTTATCATTTGTTGGTGCATAACCTGTATCACCGACATGTTCACCTTCTGTTTTACTGTTCTAAAAGATGCTCTTATTTTTCTGGGACTCACAGCTTCACGTTCTATTAGTGCCCTGTCTGCTTCTTTTGATAGCATCAGGGCAACTCCCTCACTGTGCGGCGAATTTTCCTCTGTGTGTCCTGAGAACAAAATAGTTTCTCCTGAATTAAGAATACTTTTCCCTGCCCCAGTCCATCTAGTTTCACATAACCCCAAAATACTAATTCTATAATGTTTCATTTCCTTTGCTACTTCCATTGTTCTCCCTATATCATAGAGAGTTCTAACATTCCAAGTGCCAATTCTGGAGGTTTTCCTAGCTGAGAGGAGGTAAGTCAACGATCCAGACTCCTTACGGCTTTCTCCACACCGTGTCATACTTCTTCTATTTGAAGAGCCTCCCCTCATCTTGGTAGGCTGGATTTTATTTGCTTCTCTTTTTGACTTATCCATGGTTGGTTGGTTTTTGTGGCTATGGCCCAATCCTACCCTTAGTCGCCTCTTACGACATGCCTGGTAGGGTGCAGTGTCACTATTCTTTGCTTGGGGGTCCCGGTGACACACGGGCGGCCTCATGTATTTGCTTCGACTTAAATGCAACGTTGCTTGTCACAAACTATATTCCTTTCACGCCTACAGTTTTCACGAAAGTGAACCCGGTGGCTCTTACACAATTCAACAGACTACTTTTTGAAATGTCAATACTGCATTGCGATTTTATTGTTTAATTTCAGTTTTAGGAGAGTAAAAAGTTGATTTCTCTCTAAAATTTTTTAGATCTCACGTCTAATGACTTTTACATCAAAAGTCGTCAACGTTCCTTTTCCTTTCTTGTTTGACATGAGTGTAATCTGTGTCCTGTCTAATCCAGCTGTTAAACGATGCCCTACCCAGACCAAGCGCCAATCGTATTTGCTTCTCTGGGTCATAAATATCCAAATATAAATGACCCATCTTAGATTCCCCGAGGAAGTGCTGTACAGAAAAACGGTAATCTTCTGCATAGATATAAATTTGCATCTCAAATTCATTTTGAAATTGATGTCTATATCAGCTTTCATAACCTAGCTATACGACACAATCACCGAACACTAATTTTTGGAGGGCAGCTGTGACTAAATAACCTTGAAAGTAAAGACGTAAAGAACCCTTTGCTCTCCTTTAGGTGTATAGGTCATATAGGGCTAAACCTATATTTTATAGACCAATGGCACAAGATGGGTGATGTGGTCAGCATCACGTCGGCCGCCTCTACTTCCCGGGACTGCAGCCGGTACCCACTCATGCTGGGTCGACCTGGGAGCCAAGGTGATTTTTAAAGAGAAGTCTGGCTCCGCCAGGCAGCGAACCCACGACCTTCCAATCCGCGGCGCGTCTAGCCACTCTGCCACGGCGACTCCCAAAGAATCTCGACCCCCGTCAGGAATCGAACCCATGACCTTCCAATCAGCAGTCGAGCCTCTAGCTGCTAGACCACAGCGGCGCCCCAGATAACCTTGACCGACGTCTTGTTTTGGTTTCAGGTCACTAACAGCGCGACTTTGCACGAGAAAATCGTGAAATTGCGTAGGTTTTCTTTGATCCCCTGTTAAACAAGTTATAATGTGCATTTCTTCCCGAAATTAATAAAAGCAAACCTTCCAAAGGTCTGCCAAGATGGTTTCTTATATATATATATATATATATATATATATATATATATATATATATATATATATATATATATATATATATATATATATATATATATATATAGCGTTAGGGGAAAAAAAAAACTGCGTATGAAATTCTTATTTATTAAAAAAAAAAATTTTCTCAACATCATGGATATTCTAAGATTGCCTCCAAAAAATGATGCGATGAACAGGTAGTTTTCCAGAAAATGGCTCGCATGTGTTTTTATGAATTGTTAAGCGAACTATAGATTAGAAATAACTTCTTTTTCTTCTGCTTTGCACTCACCGACTGTAAGCTCCGGCGAAAAGTTCTGTTACTTATCCACTTGAGACTTTGGCCATGTTTAAGGACTCCAGTTTTACGTACGCATTCGTTTAAGAGATCTGGCTTTTTTGTATACAGACGGTTGGTTCTTGGCCACCCAACAAGATACACACTGACTTCGAATAAAACACTTCTAATTAGTTACTATTTACGACATGATTTTTATGGGACAGTAGATATATCTCTCGCCCACCCCACCCCTTCCAACGCCACCGCACAAATAGTCAAATAAGTAATCAAATTGTAGCTGGTATCGTCGGAACTGGAACTCTGCTGAAGATGGAGATTTATGGGAATGATCTGTGAGCTGCAATGTGGTTTTTAATGCAACACAAAACTTGATGAAGTCTCCTTGCAATTCACGGTGTTCTGTTTTTATTTTAACGTTTCTTCTGTAACCGATAACTACTGCCTGCAAGACAGCCCATTACAACTAGTTGTTAGGGATCCCCAGAGTGACATGTCGTTAAAGAATTCTCATCGCTTTGGCTGTGAGTGAAAGCACGCAGACTAATGCGCCAGAATTGTTAAGAAACGTTGTGTTAATGGACTTTTAAAAATGAGATCTGATCCAAGAAACTGACTGGCACTGGCGATCTGTTTCTGACCAGTTAGTTAATCTCTGTGCCACAGAGAGAAACTTCCTACTCCCTCGAATCCCCTTTTTCTTCATCGTCATTATGCTGTTTCTTTAAAAAAAAAAAAATCTAAAATCAAATAGCGACACACACACACACACACACATACACGAACGCACGAACACACAAACATGGATTTGATAAATGTTACTTGATTATTTATTTTATTATTGATGTTATTATTATTATTAGAAGTAGTATTATTTTTTTCATTATTAATCTCTGCCTGTTATTATATGCTATTTTTTTTCTAGGTAAGAAAACTATAAACAAAATAAAATAGATTGATTGCACGTCTCTTCTGTCCTTAATTCACCTGAATTGCCAGTTTGGAACTGCAGTTAACAGTGTCTAATACCCTTTTCCACCGGCCCTGCAGTCGTGTATTGAAATATCACTGAGGTTGCAAAGTTACAATGATCCCTAGGAATCGTCGCTGGAGCTATGGAGCTGGTAGACTGTGCAACGTTCTTGGCAGGTGGCTAGTATGAGAAATAGAAAATCGAAACAAGACTGATTTACATGGGATAACCCCAGTTTACTTCCGATAAACTCGATTCTCTCAAAGTGCAGTGAAGACAACGTGAATAAAATTGTCAACTCTAAGAAAGCCCCGTGTGGGTTCTGAGGCCCCATTCTGTGGGAAAGATAACAGACCGACTGCTCTAAAATTGTCGTAAAAGGCGTCTAAATAGGGTGTTTCTTTTGAAGTCGGAGTGCATCAACCTTAACAGTGAGGTACCTACAGTTTGCAAACGAAAACATTAGGTTTGTAAATCAGATGTGTACGAAATACTCAAGTTCTGAAACATGAAAAAGGTCCAGAAATAGCTGAATGTTACAGCCCACTAACAAAAAAAAAAAAAAAAAAAAAAACCTCAAATGAAGGTATCAACTAAGAATCAACGTTTCTCAGTAAATACCAATAATACCAATAATAACCAACAAATTCGAAAAATTGAGAATAAGCGAAACACATATGTCAAGGAGTCAGACGAACAAAGATTCCAACTCTCCAACCAGAAAAGAAAAAGCAAACCGTTTGAACTTCCCCCCCCCCCCCCAGCACTTTTTTTTTTTCAGACTTGAAATCATAAAGCAGTGCTTGTGCTATCTGTGAATTGATTCATGCTACAACAATTCAACATGATAAGAAAAGGTAATATTGACTGAAACGACTAGTACCATCTGCTGTCACTTGCACGTATCATTTTCCCATCTCCATCGGTCTGTTTAGGGGACTGGGTCTCTTCTCTGATGTTTGTCTCTGATACATTTTAGAGACAATGTTAGGACCTGCTGTCATGCTGCTTCTAATGGGAAGAGTTTTTTTCCTGCAATAAGTAGGTTAAAATACATCAGGAAAGTACAGGGACGGGCTCAACTGTAAGCACTCTGTGTCATTACTTGTGTCGGTTAGAAAGAATGTGCATTAGGAGAATTTAGCATTTACACTGGTCAGGAGGTTATCTTGATTCCGGGCCAGAAACACAGTTTGTTTATTGACAACTAGAACCTACAAAAACAAAACCTAGACCAAATTCAATTTGCTTCTATATGAGCTTAGGTTATATTTGTGGTTGTTGGTTTCTGCGGTTTATCTTGTTTTTTTTTCTGTGCCGCTTGCATTTACGCCTGAGTTTCTCTGTCTGTAAAAGCCACCCATGTTTGCCAGGCTCCTGGCCTGTTATGTTTCCGCTGCCACGAGGAGGAGGAGGCGGCTGGTAGTCCTGAGTACTAGTCAGCGTTAAAGGACTTTTTCTGAAGTGCATCTAATTGTAAGCGCTCGAATTCGTCTGCACGAGAACCTTGTTTTTTTCCCCTTCTTCTTTTTCACGGTTTTTGCGATTTGCTTCTTCCTTTATTAAAAAAAAAATTATTATTGCGGTACTCGGCCACGCGTTGCTGTAGCTCAGTCTGGCTAAATGGAAAAAAAAAATTGAAAGCTTACGAGTCTAATATGGTTAATTTCGCCATCAACGTCTGTGCAGACATAGAGGTAGTCTGGTTGCCGACTGTAGAATACGAGACATATACATATTATGTATTCATATTAGTGATCGTTTAAATTGTATTATTAAGACTAAAATTATGGTATTTGTTTACCACATTCTACAACTTATGTATTTTTGAAACATCTGAAAACAAAGCTTACTACTGTACTTCTAAATAACCAACAAATTCGAAACATTGAGAATAACTGAGGTAGCATTATTAAAATGTGAATAATTAAACAATGAAAAATGTAAAATCATGTTTTGAGCTCTCTCAGTTATAACCACTACGCCAACCACAACAACAAATACTACAATTTTGTTACTACTACTCCATCTGCTGCTAAAATTCAATTAATCTTGCAGACACGACGGTTACTGTTACTTTCCCGACACGGAAGAAGTTATGTCATTAATTTCAAGTGGGATGCATATCGCGAAGAAGATCGTTTCGAGGGTGGTGGATATGGGAGTGGCAGCCAGACCATAAAACGGGTGTCATTAATGGTTTTTGCGCTTTTGGGGCTATCAAGAAAAAGACCCGAGAACCCATTTATTTGTCCGGAACGCTTTGATGATAGTCCTCACAAATCAGCAATCTTTCTTTCCTACTTCTTTTCATTTATAAACAGTCATCAAACACCTCTCCCAAAGACTTGTTTTTATTCCTATATCTCTACATTTCCAAACAGTCTCCCAAAAACTCCTCATCCCAATAAGGAAAAAGTGTATTATCTCAAACAGCTTCATGCAGATTACTAAGGTCTACAGTCAAAGTACCAGCTGAAATAAAAACCCGCACCGGGAACGCGGCAACGAACAAAGGAAAAAATTGGATCGTCTTGTATAAAAAACAAAAACAAATTGCTGATGTGATCGCAGCTAGAGCTATATACTTCCCCTTTGGGACACTTCATAGAAAAAAACGCCGTATTTCCCCCAACGTTGTGTCAAAATTTGAAATAACGTTTTAAAAATTTTTTTCGGCAAAAGCTCCATGCATATTTCTGAGGTCAACAGTCAAAGTTCACATACCAGCGGAAATAAAAGGCTGCGCCGGGAACGCGGCAACAATAAAAATCTTAATGGGGGAAAAAAAAATAGGATCCCATATTCGTTTGTGGGGGGTACGTAATGTTATAAATGTTTACGGGCCCTATTTCGATTTCCACCTTTTTTTATCCTTTGAAAAGATGGCGGCCAAATTGCTTGGGCTGTTGTTGGGTTTAATATCCTTTTTTTGTAAATATCGATAGGACACCACCCTCTATATCCTTAGAAATAT
>CAJHNH020001719.1:0-15000 GCA_905116865.2 Candidula unifasciata
CACCTTGGCAACATACTAAGCGCGTTCACAACATCTGCGCCACAGAACACAACCTGTTATCCGCAACAGACTAAAATTTTAGTTGAATATTTAGAGTTTAATATTAGTTACAATTTCCAGCGACTATCTAAACGTTATTTATAATACGATTTCAATTCTAACACAATCTGTGAGAAACAAACGTTCCAAACCTGATCCTTTGTAAGCCGCCCGTGGGCCTGCTATATGAAAGAAGGTTTCTCGGCTATCTTATTTGGTTTTCTTTTTTGTGTGTTGTGAAGTCCCACCTAATTATACGAGCACTTTTCTGGAATTTTTTAAAATTTGTATCAGTTGACAGGTCTTTATTTTTATTCATTACTGCCTAAGTGTTTTTTATTTTTTTAATGCAAAAAAATTTTTTTTTTTCTAAATATTTGTTTCAATTTTTTTTTTTTTAAATATCCAGAAACCATGAGTTGTTAACCCTTTAGCCCGGTACTATGGATATCGCAACCCTTCGGCCTTGATTCCATGATAGGTACCGTAAATCTGGGAGAAATGCGGCTTTTCTGCCTACCCTCGGGCGTGAGCCCGGACCACAAGAAGTTCGTCACCCGGTCGCCGTTAAGTCAGGTTAAACCAACTATGCTAGCGAGCCGGACGCCTGGTGTATACACCACATATTTGAGTGCAATATCACCAAGATGATGCAAGAGATATCTGTTAGCTAGCAGTTTGATTATCGTCGTCTTTGCATAGTTGTACGGGGGAAGAGGGGGCGGGGCAAACGCGCTTCCCTTCCCTCCCCGACTCCCCAGCGCTGACAAAGAAGACGTGTCAAGAACAACTTATCATTAAATTAAAGATGCTGAGATTCTTATTTTTATTTTTTTTAGTTAACCCCATCTGTCCGCTCTGTGGCTAAGTCGATGCGAACGCTTCGTAATGCCGGGATGCCGGGTTCGATCTAGCTGCTGGCCTTGCGTTGGTTTCGACAGTGGTATCAAGAAAGCCGACCGTCCAGGTGCAATGGCAAACAACTGGACGTAACTTTGCCTAGAAAAACCACAAAACAGCTGGCAGCTGTTGGGGTTGGTTCTGCAACGTCCTGTAAAGGATACGCAACTAATCTAACCCCATCTGGTAGACTCTTATGATGTAGTGAGTTCCAGGGAAATTCTAATATTATAGGGGAGGTTAGTGTTAGGGCTATCGGGTGTGTTAGTCGTTGTTCATTTCGCACTCTAACACCCCTACACGACTGGACCTTTCCGGGAACTCCCGATGAAATCTGGGAGTCCTTGAGATAGGGTGAAGACAACACAAATTACGTTTGGCACAGAGTTGTAGGTTGCGTCCGATCGGAACCAGAGTTGTTCCTCAAATAATGATGATGGCTACCAGATCGACGTCAGCCATAAGTGGGTAATTGGCAAGTCATGGGAAGTAAAGGCGACAGGCGTGATGTTGACCACATCATCGGTTGGTCTAAAAAATATAGGTTTAGCACTGAAACGTCTGGAGGCGTAGAAAAGGGTCCTTTTAAGTACTTTTGGCGCAGATCTCGATATACAGGACTCACTGTACACTGCCATTTATCATCAGACTATTGTCTTGACATCGACCTGGCTGCCACCAGATACGAAGATAAGTGATATTGTATAGCATTGTCTAATTTATGTATGTGCCACAACGATCACGTTTTGTTTGTGTTTGTTACATTGTTGTATCGCTCGGTTTTATATCTTTTCCCGATCTCTTCTTTAGGAAGTGGTGTCGTGGAAGAGGGGGGGGGGGGCAAGAAAAGCAGCAGTAGTTCAACAAAGGCATGCCTGAAATGACCATGCATTTCCCCCCCCCCCCTCCCCACCTCTCCCCCTCATCTGACGTTGCCCCAATTGCCTGTCCTCACCGAGCGAGAACATTCTGTGCTAAGACTGGCCTTTTCAGCCTCTCAAAAACTTTATTGTGATTAGTGCATTAAAGCATTGGTCATCATCACTTGTAATGGACGATCAACAACAAATACTTGAAATAAAATATCAGATCATGTGAGCCTTGAACTCGGGCCAGTGCGTCGACAGACAAGCGAATTAGAGTCCGTTTCAGAAGCTCTGCCGAACTTTAAAAAATAAGTAACGCTGTAACCGTTCAGTTTAAGCGGTTGAAATTGTACATGCAACCTGTTAATAATCATTTACTTGTAAGAATGTTTGGACCTGTTCACGTTTTCCGGCCTATTTACACACTTTCTCAGTCTGGTCTATGTCAGAGGGGTATCACGCTGGACTGGCTTCTTCAAAAAGAGTCTCTCTTGGGACCTAGGTTGAAGCTATGGGTTGGAGGGTTGGTGTTATGGCTATTTCTACATGTTCTGGGGTCGTTAAAAGCTGTGTCGTCGTGTAGTATATAACACTCAACATCGGCGCTGATGTAATTGGATGGAAGACAATGTGACACCCCTCTGACGTAGAAGAGTCTGAGTAAGTATGAATAGAAGGTCTGGTAGTGTGTAGATGGGCCGGGAAACGTGAACAGGACCGAATTTTTGTTATGTAAACAAACATCCAGTTTTTAATTTGCCTTATTTTTAAAAAAAAAAAAACAGACACTAAATTAAAGCAAACAATCAGCAAGCGTACAGTAACTTGAGTAGATTGAGAAGGGGGAACTTTTTAAATTATCAAACTGCACGCTTTTCATAAAAATTTGACTCTACAGGTCATTCTTCTTTTCGTCCCCTATACAGAGCTACGTAGTATCGCGTTGGAGAGACCGGCAGAGTTTGTTTCCTGTATCTACCATTGCATTTTCTGTCTCTCAACTGTTGTGCACTTTAAATAACCTCGACTAAAATAATCAAACTAAATTTAAAAAAAAATAATTAACTGTTGCTTTAACTGGTCACGAACACAGCAATTTCTGAGCTTCAGACCAAAAACCTTGACCCCCTCACCCACGCCATCCTTTCAGGTCAATACAAGAGTGTAAATATGTTGATTATTCTTGAGTGCAGTAAGTAACAAATGCACATATAAACATGTCGCAGCCTGTCTGTAACATTTTTGCGTGTTTTCAGTTGAAACAGTTTGTTTACGTATCCATCCTGTTGCTCTCAGGTGGCTGGCTAAATGAGGACAACAATGGAAAAATTCTCAGTTTTCGGTGGTGTCTCAGTTTGTGTGTGTGTGAAACCCGGCGTACTCTAATCCACTCCCACGCAAGCGCCACCAGACGACAGAAGGTAAACTACTCTATGGCCCGCTACGGGTTAAAATGTCCAGGATAACATAAGTACCAGGAAGTGTTAGAGGAGGTAAAGGATGAGACTGTGGTTTTAATAGCACCATCGATTCTTTCATCTTATGTCACCCCATCTTGAGGTCTCCAAACTGTTTTTTAGAGAATTCATGGGAAAGTTCAATATTGTTGAGGTGGGAAAAAAAGGGGGCGTGGTTTACGATTGGGGTTAGTGTTAGTCGGTATTCATTTCACGGTCTCCCCATTTACACACCACCGGTTGTAGGTCAACTCCATTGATAAGTTGGTTGGACTAGTCTACCGTGGTCGAGGGTATGGGTGTCGCAGTCTGTTGTTGTCTAGCATTTTACGTTATTTCCGAGAAAGAGACGCTCTGTGACATAGGTTTTGTCAATCTCTAAGGCGGTTCTGTGTTAGACCCAGTATCCAAATGTTTTAGAAGTGTTAAAAGCTCTGGCATTGTGAAATATACAATACGCGGTATAAGCGCGAGTGCGGAATAGCCCCGTGACATTGTGTGAAAGTTAGATCGCTCGAGGCAGACTTATCAGAAGTGAGGTGGTCAGTAGGTCGTCTAATCAGAAACGAGCTAGTGTGTAACAGTGTGTAAACGGGGAAGCTAGCGTAAAATTTACCCATTTCACACCACAACACTCCTATACTATGGATCTTTCCCGGAAAATCCCCATGACATCTTGAAGGCCCCTAGATGGGGTGAAATAAAGGAAAATAATCGCCTCATCTTTTTAGTACAGATTTCTCTTTAACAATATCTGGCTGTCAGTTCCCATAGTATCTCTTTGTGAATTCCGTTGTGTGGGGAAGGGGGCAGGGGAATAGACCTACTGCTTCGTTAACAAGCATGTCGTAAGAGTCGACTAATTAGGGGTTTCAATCGATGTCGGAGTGCATCTGCCTGAAAGGTATGGAGCCAGCTGACTGCGTGCAAGTAAGCCCAATATGTAAAATGGACGTGCACGCAAAACTCAAGTTCTGGAACAAAACTAAAGACTAGAAGTGGACAACCAACAAGACTTTAGCGGCCGGGGTTGACAGTTTGTACACTCCCAAAGATTATTTTTCTTAAGAATGCTAAGTGCCCCCACCCCACCCAGAATTAATTTTGTATAGAGACGAATTAGCGCTATTTATCCATGTAAAGAAATTATCTTTTAAATTAACTTATTTATATATTTCACGTTTTGTCAAATGCATTATTATTTTTATTCATTATTAAGCACACTACTAATATTAAAGCCTTATTATACTCTTAAACGTGGATATGTCTGCTAAAGCGATGCCCCGTGCCTTGTTTTGGGGCCTGAACAAATGTTTATGGCGGCGGGGTAGGGGAGGGTGGGGGAGGGGCGCTGAGATCTCCGAATGTTTTCTCAACGTTAGTGCACACAAATAGAAAAATAAATGTGGAATAATATGAAAGTGAAGAACAGATACCTCATACTATAACTTCTATAGCTGATTGGGGGTCGCTTATGACCCCCACTTTCCCCCTCCCACTCCCCCACCCCTGCCTGGCCCCTGCCTGGCCTCTTTTGTCCCTTGAAAAAATTATTTGTGGCCTCAATACACTTAAGACTGCAAGTTCCAGCGCGCCACAGCTGCTACTGCTGCTGCAACTGCCGCTGTTACTACAACGATTCTTGCTGCAGCTACTACAGCACTCATGTTGTTGCTGCGGGTGCTTTTACCAACACCACCACCACCACCACCACCACTGCTGTCACTACTGCTACTACTACTACTACTACTACTGCTATTTCTACCACTACTACTACTACTTTATACAACTACAACCACTACTACCACTGCCACTACTACCCCTACTACTCTTACTGCTACTACTACTGCTGCTGTTATTACTAATGCTGCTGCTGCTACTACTAATACTTACTACTACTGCTGTTGTGGTTGTTACTACTTCTACTACTACAACTGTTAGTACTACTATTGCTACTACTGCTACTACTACTGCTACATTTGTTGATATAATACTACCATGAGACGCTTCTATTGCTACTTACTATGCAAGTTTTGTTGGTCTTAATACAACTACTGCTGCTAGTACTCTTGTCGTTGTTTCTGCAGCACTTACTATTGTTTGCGCACAAAGGGTACTTAGATTACTGTAAACCAGTATCACCCCCACACTCACTACCTTTATTCAACACTGGTTGGTTAGTTGCGTATCCTTTACAGGACGTTGCAGAACCAACCCCAGCAGCCCCTGGCTGTTGTGTGGTTTCTCTAGGCAATTTACGTCCAGTAGTTTGCCATTTCTACTGGACGGTCGACGCCCTGATACCACTGTCGTTAACCAACGCAAGGCGCATTGCCCGCAGCTGGAATCGAACCCGGCACCCCGGCATTACGAAGCGTTCGCATCGACTTAGCCACAGAGCCGACTTATTCAACACTACCTTTGACATTATTATTAACATAATTGACACCGTTAAGAAAAGTACTAGCAACTGCTCCTAATTTGTGTTTTATCAAAACAACAACAATAACACGTCCATTTTTATCTCGGAATTAAAGCGGGCATCGATTGCTGGCCTATTTTAAAATTCACAGATCTGTTATTGGTCACGCACGACCGTCCAGCTCGCAGGCGATCTGATCAAACCTGCTAATAGTCTTCTGGCAATAGAACCAAATGTTTGTGTGGGTGGAAAAAATACCGTACACACACAAAAAAACATTTTGACTAAAAACCTCTAAAACGTCATTATACACATACACGTGCTGCGCACACACACTATAAATTGTAAACTATTTTTGTGTTTCGTGTATTTATTATAAATGAAGTGTTAACGCCCCCCCCCCCCCCCCCCACCCCCCGCCGAAACAGTCACCAATGCACGGGTTAAATTTTCATTTAGGTATGATCCACGACAATCTCCCCACGTTACACACTAGCTCACTTCTGATTAGTCGACCTCCAGTCACCCGACCTTCACACACTGCTAGCGGAGTGTTCGGTAATGCATTGATATCGCGTGCGGTATATTTAAGCACGCCAGCGCTTTCAACACTTTAAAAACAGGTGAATTTTGTGCTCGTCTCCCCATTAGCACATCACCGGCTGTAGGTCAACTCCATTGATAAGTTGGTTGGACTTGTCTACCATGGTTGAGGTTATGGGTGTCGTAGTCTGTTGTTGTCTGGTATGTACGTTTTTTTTTCCGAGAAAGAGACGGCCTATAAGTTTTGTCACTCTGTAGGCGGGTTGTGTGTTAGACCCAATATCCAAATGTTTTAGAAGTGTTAAAAGCTCTGGCATGGTGAAATATACAACATGCGGTCTGAGCGCCAGTGCGGAATATCCCCGTGACCTTGTGTGACAGTGGGATCGCTCGAATCGCTTACCTACCAGAAGTAAGCTGGGTAATAGGTTGTCCAATCAGAAGCGAGCTAGTGCGTAGCGATGTGTTAATGGGGGACGAGCGTAAAATTTACCCAAAAACATTTACAAACTGGGTCTAACGCACAATCCCCATAGAGAGTGCTGCAACATATGTTACAGGGATTCTCTTTCTCTGAAGAAAAACGTAAATGCAAGACAAGCCAGAAAGGACAACACAGCCGCAAACCCCCCCCCCCCCCCACGCCCCCCCCCCTCTCTTTTTTTTCTTCCCCGAACAGCAGACGAGTCTAAAAAAATGTAACAATAGTTCGGCTAGGGAGATTATCGTGGATTTCACCTACATTTGCTGTTTTGACTACACTCTTTAAATTAACAGTCACATAGTCGGCCTAGGTTGTTCCGCATTTCTTTATTTATTGCGACACTTTAAATATTTTTTTTTCCTATTACTTCCATTGAAACGATAAATTAAAAAAGAAATTATAATTAGCTCTTATCTACCTTGAAACCCATATCTAAATGTGTACGAGACAAAAAATAAGTTTGTCTGTCTCCCAAACTGTGAAATATTGGCGTTAGCGTTACATAGGATGCCTCGTGTGCAGAATGTACAGTACCGGTAGAGACAAAGATGAAGTAGAAGACATGATATTAAATAAACGGTTTTAGTTAGACCACTAGGCTTACATTTAAAGCAACGGCGAGGACCAAGAAGAAGTTAAGGGCGGAAAAAAAAAGACTTTTGCTGCTGTAGTTAATACTACTGCTGCTGTTGATATTGCTGGAACTTCTACCACTACTACGTGGAAGCCCTAGATAATTATTTAATTAGCAACAAACATACATCAAATTACGGAGGTTTCAGAAAAGTGGTTTTTACTGAACAGCTAAGAAATGAATAATGCACATGTTTTGAGAGAACTGAACTTGCGAAGATAGCGCTGACAAACATCAGAAGAAACATTTGTTATTGTGTGTCTCTTACGATTTGCGTGTGTGCGGGCGTGTTTATGTGTGTATGAGTGAGTGTATGCGTTCGTGCTTGTGCGTCCATGTATATCATCATCATCATCATCATCATAAACCACTTCCGCCGTTAAGCGACGTGGGTAGGAATAATTTGCGATCCAGTGCACGTTGGCTGCCACTGGCTTTTGTCATGCCGTGAAGGCGTAGAGTGTCTTTAATGTTGTCGATCTATATTTTCCGCGGCCGTCCTCTTGCTCTTGTAGTTGATCTTCTTAGATGTAGTGCTTGTGATGGTATTTGATCTTGTTGCATTCTAACGAGATGGCCAAACCACTTGATCTGCTGTTTCTCGGTGAATCCAGTACAAGTTGTCGTTCCCACAATTTGCCTGATAGTTTCATTATTCACTCGATCTCGTATGGTTAGGTTGGCTGCTTTTCTCAGGCACCTCATCTCGCGTGTGGTAATTTTGCGTATATGGGCTTTAGATAGTGTCCATGTTTGGCACTGGTAGCTTAATGTTGGAATGAATATGCTATTAATAATCTGTCTCTTTGCACTCATAGTTATGCTTGGATGTCTTAATAATGGTGACAATCGGTATATAAGTGCACTTGCTTTCTGACATCTGGTTTCTATTTTTCTGTCAATTCTACCATCTTCTGTGATCATACTTCCTAGATATTTAAACTCCCTAACTTGATTCAGGGCAGAACCATTCAGCTGTATGTGTAGTGGGGCAGGGGTTCTACTAACTTGTATTGTTTCGGTTCTGTTTAGATTGATCTTCATGTTGTATTTACTACATGCTGAGTTTAACCTGTTAATGTGGTCTTGCAGTCTATGTTCTTCAGGGTAGAACAAGCACTGGTTGTCAGCAAATGGTAGTTCGTTTAATGTGGGTAAATCGATTACTTTTTCTGATGTGTGTACTTCCTCGTGATTATAAAGGTCTATGTTGTCTGTATCATAACTTGCTTCTTTAGAAATTATGTGTATAAAGATGTTAAATAAAAGTGGGGAGAGCACACATCCTTGTCTCACACCTGTATTGAATGTGAACATATCTGATATGCCTTCTTTTATTTTTACTGCACTTTGGCTTGCGTGGTACATGGCTATGATGTTCTCTAGTAACTGTCCTTGTACCCCGTAGTCCTCAAGAACAGACCACAGTTTGTTTCTTTGGTAAATGTTTATATATATATATATATATATATATATATATATATATATATATATATATAATATATATATATATATTAGGGCTGTACCGAATACTCGCTTCGTATTCGCTTCGGAGCCGAATAGTGGACTTAATAACTATTCGGTATTTGGCCGAATAGTTGCGGTCAGGCCGAATACGAATAGTGGTTACCTTACACCCGTTTCTGGACTAGTGGAAAATAAACATATCAAGATTTCTCACTTTGGTTCATACTGTCTAGCGTTATCTTTGTGCACCACATACGAGCGTACCAAGTGAACGTCTGTTTAGTAAATCTGAAAATACCTTCAGTGAGACAAGAAGCTGCCTTAATGCTGACAACATGGAAAGATTTTCGTGTGTGTGGAAAGCTAATGCCGCTTTCATGAATTAATTAAACTGTCAGTGACAATTTACAAGTTTAGTTACTTGTTATAAAACTACGAATACTTTCACTCCTATGTATTAGTTACCACAGACTGACTGACTGAAGAATGCAAAACATGAAATTATGTTTTCTTTTTAGATCTATTTTGAACACGAAAGTGGAAGAATGGGCCTCAGTTTGAATAGTGGGAAGACAAACGTAACGGTGGTATCAAAGAAAATAATTACTCCTAAATGTGTAATAAAAGTCAATGGTTTTATTTTGAGACAAGTACGGAAATTTAAGTATCTGGGCACATGGATAACGTCAGATGGAAGATGCGTTACTGAAATAAGAAACAGAATAGGACAGGCAAAAACTGCATTTTTTAAAATGAAGAATATCTTATGCAATATATCTTTGTCATTGAAGGTTAGAAAAATAATTCTTGCTTGCTACAAACATCTAGTGTTAACAAATGGCTGTAAGTCCTGGACAATCGGTAGGCAGGCCAAACAATTTCTTGAAACCTCAGTGATGTGGTATTACAGAACAATGTTTAAAATATCCTGCATAGTGAACGAGCATCGAACTAGGGCGTTCAGTGCTCACTACAAGAAGACTGGTGAACGAACATCGAACTGGGGCGAGCAGTGCTCACTACAAGAAGACTGGTGAATGAACATCGAACTGGGGCGAGCAGTGCTCACTACAAGTAGATTGGTAAACCAACATCGAACTGGGGCGTTCAGTGCTCACTACAAGAAGACTGGTGTACCGGCAGTGAACTGGGGCGAGCGGAGCTCACTACAAGAAGACTGGTGAATGAACATCGAACTGGGGCGAGCGGTGCTCACTACAAGAAGACTGGTGAATGAACATCGAACTGAGGCGAACGGTGCTCACTACAAGAAGACTGGTGAACGAACATCGACTTGGGGCGAGCGGTGCTTACTACAAGAAGACTAGTGAACGAGCATCAAATTGGGGCGAGCAGTGCTTACTACAAGAAGACTGGTGAACGAACATCGAACTGGGGCGAGCGGTGCTTACTACAAGAAGACTGGTAAACCAGCAAATAAACTGGGGCGAGCGGTGCTTACTACAAGAAGACTGGTAAACCAACATCGAACTGGGGCGTTCAGTGCTCACTACAAAAAGACTTGTGAACCGCCAATGAACTCGAACGAGCAGTGCTCACTACAAAGAGACTGGTGAGTCTTCATCGAACTGGGGCGGGCAGTGTTTGCTACACGAAGACTAGTGAACCAGCAATACGCTGGAGCGAGCAGTGCTCATTACATGAAGACTGGTAAACAAACATCGAACTGGGGCAAGCAGTGCTCATTACAAGAAGACTAGTGAACCAACATCGAACTGGGGCGAGCGGTGCTTACTTCAAGAAGACTGGTGAACGAACATCGACTTGGGGCGAGCGGTGCTCACTACAAGAAGACTAGTGAACGAGCATCAAACTGGGGCGAGCGGTGCTCACTACAAGAAGGCTAGTGAATGAACATCGAACTGAGGCGAACGGTGCTCACTACAAGAAGACTGGTGAACGAACATCGACTTGGGGCGAGCGGTGCTCACTACAAGAAGACTGGTGAACGAACATCGAACTGGGGCGAGCGGTGCTCACTACAAGAAAGCTGGTAAACCAGCAATGAACTGGGTAATGCAGTGCTAACTACAAGAAGACTAGTGAACGAACATCGAACCGAGGCGAGCGGTTCTCAGAGATGTGGTATTACAGGACAATGCTTAAAATACCCTGGACAGCAACTAAGAAGTTTGGATAGAGGCGGGAGCCCGAAGACAACTCCTCACAGACATCAGAAGGAGACAGTCATCATTTTTCGGCTATGTTACAAGATGAGGGAAAATGAAACATGTTGTGACCACTGGAAAGATATGTGGAAGGAGGGATAGAGGAAGGGAAGATTCTTGACAGTCTTGTTGCATGGCATGGAGGTATGTCAGCATACGAACTAATACATGCTGCAGGAGATCGCAGATTGTGGCGAGGCATAATCGCCCATACCAGTCGACAAAGCACCCGATGATGATGATTCACTATTCGTATTCGTATTCGGCCGAATAGTTGGTCCAGCTATTTGTATTCGGCCGAATAGTAAAAATCACTATTCGGTACAGCCCTAATATATATATATATATATATATATATATATATATATATATATATATATATATATATATATTGCGGGCGCGTGTAGGTTGGTGTGGCTGTGTGACTGGCCTTTATAGAAAAAAGAATATAAGACAGTGCACAGGCGCTGTAATACCGGCGAGGATCCTGAAATACTTTGAGTAGATTTTTAAATCCAAATTTTGTCCGGGCAGCACCGTTAGGCTACTCTTTTTCGATTTTCAACTGCCAAGGGATTTTTTTTACGCCCTCAACAATGCACATGGGCATCCTATCTCACTACGCAAATACCGGGACAAAAAAAAAGGGGAGGGGGGATTACTAGAAGTCCACGTAAAAAAAGGGGGGGGGGATTACTCAAAGTCATTGGCCCGCACCTGGGATCGAACCCGGCATCCCGACATTACGAAGCGTTCGCATCGACTTAGCCACAGAGCCGACCCTCGAATATGGAGAGAGGAAAAAACTCACATTCCTCCGTAATAATTTCGTAGGTAATAATAAATGAATGTTTTCAATGATACCTAAGTTACAAAAATAAACAATTGAATCTGCTTTATACTTAGATTCATCACCATCATCCTTGTGTGCGATTGGATGTCACATATAGCTTGCATTCAATTCCTTAACTCTGCATTTAGAACTAGACCTATATTATTATTGGCCAATTGGCCCAAGATGCGGTCAGCTTCACACTGGCTGAATTTACTTCCCGGGACTGCACCCAGTACCCACCTGGGAGTCAGGGTCATTTTTTTTTAAAGTCCGGCTCCGCCACGGCGACTCCCATTTGTAGTTTATAATAATACTTTTTTTCCTAATGTTTTCCTTGGATGTTGTTTCTTTACTTCTCAGACCGTTTGTTTCTACTTGTCACTACTTGTTTTGTTATTCTTCGCTCATTTCGTCTCCGAGTCTACCCAGTATATTCGTATCCCACCTTCTTTGTCATATTTCGTTCGAGACAGGTATTTGTCCAGACATGTTTCTGATCTCCTCACTCTTTTTTTTTCGAACTAATCCCATTTTATGTTCATGCTTGAATAAGAGATGGATTTGTCCTTAAGTTTATCTTAAATCCTTCGGACGTGCTATCAACCCTTTTCAATAAAAGCTGATGCACTCTCTGATATGTCTACTTAAGCGCAAATGTCTCGCTAGCTTTGTTCGCTGACGTGTCAGGATTATGTGTATGGGCGGGCATGTTTTTGATTTGAGATTGTTATATTTTGCTTTTCTGCCTTGTAAGCTTAAAGAGGAAAAGTAAAATCCCCAAACAGCATTACCCGATTTGGCATTTTGTGTTATTATATTATCATAGATATACTAATCGTTGTTATGATCTGTCATGCTGACGAACAAGGGACAACAAGGATCGCAGTTTTACTTGATCATCAGTATCAGTTCATGTCTATATTTATGTGCCGGGGTTTCTGCGGTTCACAGGGGGAAAAGCTGGGGGATTAGGGGGGGGGGGGGGATATATCCACTTCCTTAAAAAAAAGTTAGTTGTGTAGCCTTTACAGGACGTTGCATAATTAACACCAGCATGTTTTGGCTGTTGTGGTTTTACGTGGCAAATTTACGTGAAGTAGTTTGCCATTGCCCTCTGAACAGTCGATTTTCGATACCACTGTCAAAACCAACACAAGACGGTCTGCTACCACATAGCCTGCAGGTGCAGCAACCCGGTACCCCGGAATTACGAAGCCCGTTTGCAACTACCAAGCCACAGACGAATACGCTAACTAAGCATGTCGTAAAAAGCGACTTATTAAAGATTTCGTAAAATTCGATGTAGTGAGCCGCAGGACACTGATACCTTTGCCTAGCTGTAAATCTCTCACTCACACACACACACACACACACACACACACACACACACAAACTACGTACCAACAAAGCCTTTCAGAGCGACGTAGAAGAAGCAAATTGTTGCCCTATTTTAGTTGAAAGGGTAAATGATTTCAAAATAAGATGACGGAAAGGTGGAAAAGTAGGTGAAGAATGAAGACGGGGAAAAAGAGGCAGAGGATTACCAGGTGGAAGCGAAGGATTACCAGGTAGAGGCGGAGGATTACCAGTTGGAGGCGGAGGATTATCAGGTGGAGGCGGAGGATTATCAGGTGGAGGCGGAGGATTATCAGGTGGAGGCGGAGGATTACCAGATCTAGGCGGAGGATTATCAGGTGGAGGCGGAGGATTACCGGTTGGAGGTAGAGGATTACCAAGTGGAGGTGGAGGATTGCCAGGTGGAGGCGGAGGATTATCAGGTGGAGGCGGAGGATTGTCAGGTGGAGGTGGAGGATTGTCAGGTAGAGGCGGAGAATGGTTAATTCCGTATTGTTAGTTAATCGAAAGATTATCCGTACTGCTCATCGGACGGGTTCGTAAGCGCCCGGATTCCATCTTCAGTATTTCCGTCAGCGTGTGGCGAACGTATAACACCAGTTCTGTGTTGTTTTACTATTGCTTTTTTGGCTACCTGTATAGTGTTCGTGTTTGGCCATTTATTCCTTTGACCTAAAACACGATATTTCAAATAGCAAAACGTGGCGCCGTGTGATCGTCCGTCCGCAAGGCACGTGACGACGACGATGATGATGCAGATGATGCTGGTGATGTTGATGAAGATGATGATGACCCTGCTGTTTGCTACCGCTGAGATGATGATAGCCTGTTGTTATCCTTGGTTGCCCCCGCTTTGCAAATGTACAAACCACCCCCCCCCCCCTCCCTGCCTCTCCGACCGCCAGTCAACCGTGTAAACACACTTAGCAAGGTCACGTTTGTGTGTTGTGCTTGCTTATGTAAGTGTGCTATCATGTGGGTGAGTGGGCATGTAGTGGTGCGCGCTCTCTCTCTTTCTTCCCCTCTCTCTCTCTCCCTCTCTCTCTCTCACTGTCTGTGTGAGGTGTGTATGTCTGTGTGTTTGAGTGTACATGTGTGTGTTTCTTCTTCCTAAACTGAAGTGGAAAGTTCTGGTTGTACGTACATTTTAAGACTTAGATCGTCTTCCAGAACTTGAGTGTTACACACACATCCGTTTTACATATCTGACATATTTTTAGACAGACTGCTGGTTCCTCGTCTGCCATGTACATCCGACTTCGAAGAACCTTAATTAGGCGACTTTTACGGCATACTTTGTAGGTGGCATTGAGTTTACCCTCCCCCCCCCCTTTTTTCCACCGCCATCCTACCCCTTTCAAAGTCCCACTTCCCAATAGGGTCTTTGAACGCACAAGGGGATGTATGTGTGTCTTTGAGTATCACCACCAACATCATCATTGTCAAGTCGCTTGCCGACTGGCTTGATGATCATGGCTCTTTATACCCTTCGATCTCCATCAGCGGTTATCAGTTAATGTGCTGATGTGCCAATTCATTCATATAAAACGAGGCTGTCAAGAGAAATTGTTGCTCTGCCCCTCACTAGACATCACAGCTTGAGCTAGATTGCATGAGCCACGATCAGCGACCGGGTTCGCCCATTGACTCGCCGGTAGAGGACATCGTCGCCGCTAAGGACAGTATTTGGACCTGCCTTTTTTAATCGCATCAGCACTTGAAGAAGGCCTTGTCATGTCTACTTTGTGGCATATAACCTATATATGGCGCACATAATCTAGTCTCAATTATAACCTAAAGCTACCCTT
>CAJHNH020001719.1:22500-25000 GCA_905116865.2 Candidula unifasciata
GCACTATATGCTCAATACGTCTACAGACTTGTAAAAGGACATTTTACTAACCTTATGGTTTGAGAATCCCTGAGCTACTTATTTCATCTGCTACCAGCTTCTTCCTATTTCAGCCAGAATGAATATAGGTCAGGGTCGTGCATCTCTGCCTGCTCTGGGACGGTTGTTTGTCCCGCCACAAATAGACTGGTATATACGTGAGGAGGTCTAGAGGTGACGGTCGGGGTTAGCTTGATATGAAATAATAATATATGATTTTATTTATTGTCTGTGTTCGGCGGCTGAAGGCCAAATTTGCGTTTGTACATGTGTACGATAAGAAATGTGTGTTTGTATAGACAGCTATTAGCCAGGAAACAGATAAACACGTAGGTAGATAGGTAGGTAGGACTGTAGAGCAACAGTCAGACGGACAGACAGACAGACAGACAGACAGACAGACAGACTAAGTAAAAGGTCTCCTTTTCTACGTCTCTAGGCCTATTTGGCATTTAGTTTTAAAAAAAAAGTAAAGGACCCTTTCCCATTCCTTTGGGCGTATAGGGCATATAGGACTAGGCCTATATTTTTATAGACCAATCGGCACGAGATGGGTGATGTGGTCAGCATCACGCCGACCGCCTTTACTTCCCGGGACTGCACCCGGTACCCACTCAAGGCTGGGTCGACCAGGGAGCTAAGGTCATTTTTGAAAATAGTTCCGGCTCTTCCAGGGAGGGAACCCACGACCTTCCGATCCGCGGCGAGCGTCTAGCCGCTCGGCCACAGCGACTCCTATTTGGCATTAAGTTCTAGACATATATTTCAGGGATCAATACGCACTCAGTGGGTCACGTGATCAACATCATGCCGGTCGGCTTGATTTCACAGGACTTCCCATTCCCATTTCTTTTAAGAAAAAAAAAAAGTCCGAAGTTGCTAACAGGCTCCAGTTATATTTGTGGTCTGGTTTATTTGCGCCACTTTCGTGACTAAAGTTCTGGTATTTGCGCCGTCTCTGGACTTAGTCCATCTTCCCCCCCAAGTCAGACAGCTCGTTCCTTTTCCAGTTATCGACCTTGTTCTTCCTGCCCTGACATTTGTTATGTTGTACTCTTGTTTTATGCTCCATCTTGTTTGGACAAAGGCATATTTCCTAGGATAGCGAGCTTCTCAACATAACGTCCTTTGGACCACCATTTATAGTTTTAAAATTTTGAGTATTTTACTTTGCCAAAAAGTACTGAGAACAATTTTTGAGTTTGGGTTGATCTGAAATGTGAAAAATTCTGCGTGTGACCAAAGTGGTCTTAAAGTTGTCTTCCTGCAAAAAGAAGGGGTTAATCATGTAATGGACATATGTGTGAAATGTTAGGTGAAGTCTCACAATGATTCTATCAGTTATTTGTCATAGTGTGGTCCGACTGTGTCGGTTCAGGATGGTAGATAGTCTCCGGTGTACGTAAATACCAGAAGCCAGGAAAACCCAGCTCACGCTTTAAGATCCAAATGTTCGGCGATGAGGTTTGTTGTGGCTTGTGGGGTACCGTGCTCAAATGCTCTCTGGGGGATGGCGGTAGGGGATTGCACTCATAGTGCACCCGGAAGCGTTAAGAAAGGGGGAAGGGAACCTGGTTTCCATTTAGGACAAGTTAGTTTTTTTTTAATTCAAAACCTATCTCTAGATACTGTCTTTACAATGCACTAAAGACTAGCCGGTTCGGCCTTAGTTGCAGATGGTCGACATATGGATCGCGCCGACATTGTTAATGAGGAGGATCGGAAGACTTTAGAAGCAGCGTGTCCGCATCACTGCTAAGAATGCAAGAATTGAGAGTAAAGATCAGCACAGCCAAGCATGAGAGACATACATCGAATGTTCGTTCAAAAAGTCATAACAAACAGCATTTGACTGGCACTAGAAATCGCAGGACCTATATGTTGAAATGAAAATCTTACTACCGATGACCTTGTCTGGAGTAAAAGGTCAATTTTTCCCGCGCATTGGGCATACAGTGCTAGGATTACGTTATATAGATCAATCGGCCCTTAGTAAGTTTGGTGGTCAACAATAGGCCGGTGGCTTTCACAAGGACTATTACCTGGTAACTACCAGAAGACTAGGTAAACAAGTTAGTTGCGTATCCTTTACAGGACGTTGCACAAGCAACCCTAGCATATTTTGGTGTTGTGGTTTTTCAAGGAAAATTTACGTCCGGTAGTTTGCCATTGCTTCTGGACGGTTGGCTTCTCGATACCACTGTCGAAACCAACGCAAGGCTCGCAGCTGTAATCGAACCCGGCACCCCGGCATTACGAAGCGCGTTCGCAACACCCAATTCACAGACGCCGACTAGGTAGACAGGGGACCCACCATAATTTAAGAAAAGCTTCAGATTTGAACTCACGACCATCGGATCCACAGACAAGCGTCTCGCCGCTAAACCAGGTGGCTCACCGCGTCTAGAGTGCCGTGAACATAACTCAACTCATGTCTCATTACTTCCCGTGTGGCTTCCCT
>CAJHNH020001719.1:27500-42500 GCA_905116865.2 Candidula unifasciata
CAGACAGACATACATACATACATACATACATACATACATACATACATACATACATACATACATACATACATACATACATACATACATACAGACATACATACAGACATACATACAGACATACATACATACATACATACAGACATACATACATACATACATACAGACAGACAGACAGACAGACAGACAGACAGACAGACAGACATACAGACAGACAGACAGGACAGACAGACAGACAGACATACATACATACATACATACATACATACATAGAATACATACATACATACATACATACATACATACATACATACATACATACATACATACATACATACACACATACACCCATACGTTCATACAGACATACAGACTTGCTACATACATACATACATACATACATACATACATACATACATACATACAGACATACAGACATACATACATACAGACATACAGACATACATACATACATACATACATACATACATACATACATGCGTGCGTACATACATACATACAGACAGACAGACAGACAGACAGACAGACAGACAGACAGACAGACAGACAGACAGACAGACAGACAGACAGACAGACAGACAGACAGACAGACAGACATACATACGTACATACACCATACATACCCATACGTTCTTACATACATACTTGCTTACATACATACATACATACATACATACATACATACATACATACATACATACATACATACATACATACATACATACATACATACATACATACATACATACATACATACACAGACAATACAGACAGACAGACATACATACATACATACATACATACATACATACATACATACTTACATACATACATACATACATACATACACATGCATACATACAGACACACACCGGACACACAGACAGACAGACAGACAGACAGACAGACAGACAGACAGACAGACAGACAGACAGACAGACAGACAGACAGACAGACAGACAGACAGACAGACAGACAGACAGACAGACAGACAGACAGACAGACAAAAACTTGCCACCAGCTGTCCAGGACGCACATGCCTTTCTGCGTATGTACGCACATTGAGACAGACAGACAGATATTGATATGTGTGGTTATGACAAACCCCAAATGGACCTTGGGACGGACAAACAGGATCTTTATTCAGAACAGAATGGTGTATAAAAAACTACCAAAAAAAACAATGACATATAATATGGTAGTAAATCCTTAAATTTGTTGTTATCCTAGTTGTCAAAAGTAAAATGTTTCAGTATCCCCTCCCTCTCTTTATCTCTCCCCCTCCCCCTCCCCCCCTCCCATTAGAACGAAAAAACAAGCTGGTACTCGAATATCAAAACAAACGTGAGGGTACTCGTATCAACGTCGGTGTCTGTGGCTGAAGTGTTGTAAACGCGCTTCGCAATGCTGGGGTGCCGGGTTCCATCGCAGCTGCGGACGACTGGTCTCGCGTTGGTTTCGACAGTGCTAACGTGAGCTGGCCGTTCAGAAAGCAATAGCAAACTGCTGAAAATGAAATTTGTCTAGAAAACCTACAACAGCCAAAAAACGCTGGAGCTGGTTCTGCAACGTCCTGTAAATGATGCACAACCAACTCTTAGCTCAAAGTATATAACAACTCACCTCAACGTGCTTTTACGGTAGAGCGGGAAAAAAAGGATGGCTTCGGAAAGGTGCCAGGTGCTTACCAGTAGGGAAAAAAAACTAGATGGTTATCAGAATAGTATTCTCCGTGCTCACTTATCGAAGGGTCAGATGGCGGAACTGGAAGATGGTAAAGTCCATAAGAATATTCTCTCTGGTGAATTACATAAAGGAAGATGTCGAAAATCAGAATGGTTATGTTCCTAAGAACATTCTCTTTGGTAAATTACAGATAGGAAGATGTCGAGATAGGATGGCAGAGTCCCTAAGGACATTCTCTTTGGTAAATTACAGATAGGAAGATGTCGAGATAAGATGGCAGAGTCCCTAAAGACATTCTCTTTGGTAAATTACAGATAGGAAGATGTCGAGTAGGATGGCAGAGTCCGTAAGGACATTCTCTTTGGTAAATTACAGATAGGAAGATGTCAAGATTAGGATGGCAGAGTCCGTAAGAACATTCTCTTTGGTAAATTACAGATAGGAAGATGTCAAGATTAGGATGGCAGAGTCCCTTAGGACATTCTCTTTGATAAATTACAGATAGGTAGATGTCAAGATCAGGATGGCTGAGTCCCTAAAGACATTCTCTTTGGTAAATAACAGAGGAAGATGTTACCATCTGCCTTTAGAATATCTTCTTCTTCTGTTTCATCTTCGCTTTCAATGGCTGTATATTACGGCTAAAAGTTTTTGGCTGGTGTTCCACTTGTGGACTTGCCTTCTTTACCAGAACCTGAGTTCTGTGTTCACTTCTGTTTTGCGAATTTGGCTTGTTTGTTTGCAGACGATTGGTTCCTCGTCTCTCTGGCGGATGCACTGTGGCCTCCGAAGGAAACATACATAATCAGTCGACTTTTACGACATGCTTGTTGGGAGGCTGTTGGTCTTTTCTGTATTCCACATAACATAGCACCTGAATGTACACGAGGACACGATGTAATGTGGTGGATTCGAAGCAACAAACTCCAGGGCTGTGCTGCATGGAGAGGGAAAATCAATAAGGGAACATTCATAAAGGCACAAGGGATTTCAGATAGGTTTAGAGCTGAGCATCAAAGAAGAAGCAGTTTAAATAACCTACGATGTCATCACTGGGCCTGAAACCCTATGTTAGAACTATAAAGGTCTTGTGGATGTTGCTGCGAGACGCCATCGGATTGTGGTAGGTGGGTGCTTTGGTTGTGGGGGGAGAAGGGAGAGGGGGGGGGGGTTTCTGTCACGTTCAACTAGCATCCTACAACGGGGAGCTTTAGGTTATAATTGTGACTAGGTTATGTGCGCCGAATAAAATGGCTTAGTACTGCTCCCTACTAAGAGTCATGAAAAGGACTCCTGCAGTGTTGATCCTTTCAAAGCTGACACACCAAATGTTGCCCCGACGGCGACGAAGTCGTCAACCGGCCAGCCAATGGGCAACTAGGCCACCGATGCACTGGACTGTGTTTCCCACGCCTCCCATTATAGCACACTATAATACTGTACTATCATCTGGAAAGGTGCCAGTATACATCATCATCATCGTTGCCATCATCATCTCGTTGTGTTTTGAAGACCCACAAAATTATGATATAATAGAGAAACACCACGAAAACTTATTATGTTTTGTCAAAGTGTGCAGCTGGGCCCGCCTTTTGCATACTAAATTGTACTAAGAGGCGCATGGAGCCCTATATGCCAAAAACGCATAAAGGCGTGAAAAGGACCCTGAAAGGCGCCTGTATGAGTGGCGGCGTGGTTGCGCTACAGACGTTACTTAAAAATTCTGAAAGTATTATAGTGTTTAACGCTTCGTAATGCCGGGATGCCAGGTTCGATCCAAGCTGCGGGCCATGCGCCCTGCGTTGTTTTCGACAGTGGCATCAAGAAAGCCGACCTTCCAGAGAGCAATGGAAAACTTTTAATTGATTGCGCATCCTTTACAGGACGTTGCAGAACCAACCCCAGCACTTTCTGGCTGTTGTGGTTTTTCTAGGCAAATTTACGTCCAGTAGTTTGCCAATGCTTTCTGGAAATGGCAAACTACTGGACGTAAATTTGCCTAGAAAAACCACACAACAGCCAGAGCCTGTTGGGGTTGGTTCTGCAACGTCCTGTAAAGGATACGCAACTAACCATTATAGTGTTTAGTGACACCCTGTGTCACGAGATGGACATGTGGGAACAGAAAGCCAGGACCGTATTGTGTGGAGGGAGCAGTCAGGAAAGTGATGAGAATGGAGGAGAAGTCTCTTCTCTATCTATCTTCTTTTACCCCACCAGGACATCAAACAAGCGATATACACCAGATGACACAATGTGCCATGTGGATGAGGATCACCCATGGAGAGGTCCCAGATACCGCTTTCAGCCATTAGACCATATTTTTAGCCGAGCTATGTTGCGGTCCGTGGCAAGAGCCAGAGTAGGGCTTCAAATAACGAAAAAAATGCACCTTTAAAGGGATAGCAAGATTACACGCGAAGAAGTAATTGCAGAAGGAATAAGAGCGTCTAAGAAGAAACAGACTAAACACAAATGTTGACAACCACGTTACTAAAATACCCTGCTATAATTGTGAAAGACTTGTCCTAATGCGGGCGGGTTTTGCTAGTCACACTCGCCAACGCCATGTGCTGCGAGTCCCATGCCACATTATAACGCAATATAACACTATCGTCTGGAAAGACGGAAAGGTTTCAATCAATCAGTAAGCAGGTTTGAAGGGCGAGAACGCCCTGCACAGTTCAGAGCGTAGTAAAGATTTCTGCGGAAAAATGAACCCACCCGGGTAAATGATGAACTGCACAAAGAGACAATGTCACATCGCAGAGGAGGGAAATCTAGAGGTCGTCGTGACGATGAGATACTTGAAAGAGAAGAGAGACAGAGGGAGGCAAAGACAGACAGATCGTTTGGCACCATTCTGCTTCTGCGTTTCTTTTCTTTTTTTTTTTTTTTTTTGCGGCGTGATGCTGACCACATCACCTATCTTGTGCCCTTTGACCTATAAAAAATATATGTCTAGCCCTATATGCCCTATAAGCCTAAAGGCGTCGAAAAGGGACATTTAATTTACTTACTTACACAACATTGCGAAATTTGGAAGCAAGGGTCAATTATAATAACACCCAAATGATCAGAACTGCAGTCTAAGACCTTTGGAGTCCTAAACGAACGTACAGTGACTGAGCCACTGCGGCTTTTTTGTACAAATGGTAGCATTTCAAGTAACCCTCATTGCCCCAGTCTCAGAACCGTTGCTCGACTCCTTCTCTGGTGTGAAAACTACGTGTCGCTCCAAGTCCAAGTCCTTTTGAAAAAAAAAAAAGCTCGACCACGTTCCGCCTATATTTGTGGTCTGGGTTATTTTCGTCACTTTCGTGACTGAATTCTAGTGTTTGTGCCATTTCTGGGCTTGATGCTTCCATCCGAATCAGACCGCTCGTCTTCCATCCTTTTGTCACTGGTGCATGTCTTTCTTCTTTCTTGGTGTTTCCTGTTTGTTTTGTCTCCCTTTGATCTGGCTAGACGTATCTCGAAGGAGAGCGAGCTTCCATACACAACTTCCTTTGGACCACCATTTATTGTTTTAAAATTTTGAGTATTTATTTTGCCAAAAAGTATTGAAAACAGTTTTTAAATTTAATAGTTCCGAAATGTGAAAATTTTCCGCGTGTGACCATAGTGGTCTTATAGTTATCTTCCTGTAATATGAACGGGTTATTCGTGTAATGGATATGTGTGTGAAAGGTTGTGTGGAGCCTATCCAGTCGTCATTTGTTATTATGTAACATTTCTACATTTTCGTCCTTTTTAGGACGAAATTTTTGTTATTTGAAGCCCCAACCTGGCTTTTGCCAGGGACCGCAATATAGGCAGGCCACAAATATGGCCAATTGTCTGAGCGCGGTTTCTGGGACCTCTCCACGGCGATCCTCATCCGCATGGTGGCACTTTGTGTCATCGGGTGTTTATCGCTTGTGTGATGTCCTAGTGGGGTAGAAAGTCAGTCAGTCTGTTATTATGTGATCGGGTTGTGTTAATAGCTAAGCTCCGGTGTACGTAAGCGCCAAAAAACGGAGCATCCAGCTAACGCTTTGAGATCCAAATGTTCGGCGATGAGAATAGCTGTGGCATGTTGGGTAGCTATCTAAAGTGCTCTCTGTGGGAATGGGTTGGGGGGTTTAACTCATAGTGCATCCGAGAGAGTTAGGAAAGGGTGAGGGGAAAGGAGGCGGGAGGCCATTCAGTCATTTCTCGTCTTTGCCGTCTTGCTAGTGAGAGCTGTTTTTATTTTCTGATTCCCTAAAATAGACACGCCCCTGGGAGGAAGGGAGGTAAGAAACGCAGGATGAAATCAGCGACTGAAGTCAAGTAACAGGCAACACTTACCTTGGAAATGGCTGGCACTAGGAAAGGTTTGGTAAACACGCACACATTCCATGAGCGGCTTCTACAGCACGTGGTGGCGTGTGCAGTTGTCGATAGTAATCATTTCTGATGGAAAAGAATAAACACAGGAAAGTATTTTCAGGGTTTAAAAAAAAAAGAAGAAATTAATGAATGAAAAATTGAGAACAGGTAAGGGAGGGAAGAGGCAGAATTGTAGGTTCATCCATGACAAACTGAGGCAGCTATTTTTGGTGTTGGGATATGACCTTGAAATCGCGAGTAAATATTTTAGTTTTTCTTGTGATTAAAAAATAAATATCTTGATCTGCACAGTCGGTGGCGACTGCACCAGTCATACAGACTAAATTCTCAGGTTCAAGAGTGCTCTGTACTCCTCTTTCTTCTCCTTCTTCTTCTTCTTCTTCTTCTTCTTCTTCTTCTTCTTCTTCTGTTTCTTTTTCTTCTCTATTCATATTTTGCATGCAGATTTGGAAGAGGCGTTGGGTGCGAGGTTTGGTATGTGCTACGTAGATGCTGGTATTTAAGACTTCATCTATCCATTGCTTGCGTGGCCGACCTCTCTTGCTTAACTTCCATCAGTGGCTAGGTATCATCACTACTTACACTTTCGATTGCAACAACAAAAAAGTATTATTCTGCTATTCGTGTTTCCTGTTTATTATTTATTATAAATGAAGGCACGGTACCAGAAATGAGAGGTAGGGGCTGACCAACACGAAGATGGGCACATGATATGAGTGATTCCTTGAGTATGAAAGAACACAGGGCAGGCGAGAGAACGGGTTTCTTTCAGACAGACCGTGATGAGAGCAACGTTCTGCAAAGTACCTGCTACATAATGATGATGATTTATTACAAATACGCTACTAGATTTACGTTCCGCCGAGCACGTCAAGTTTGTTAACAGTATTAACATTGTGAAAAAGAACGTTCGCTGCATCCTTATACCACTTATACCGAAACTGTTCAGTGTGAGAGCTAACAGTTATTAACAGTACTATGCCAGCTACGCACGCATAGGCCTTACAGCCAAGTACCGAGAAGGAAAATGTCACGTGGTATCCTCACCTCGATAGGGGGTTAATGTATGAAACGAACACCAGCTAACACTAACCCTAACCAACCCTCCGCTCCCTATTATATTTGACTTTCCGGGCATCACCAACGAAATCTCGGATTCCTCATGAATAGGGAGGACTAAAAGAAAAGTACCCACCAGCTTTTTTTTGTCTCGCGCACTGCAAATCATTCCCGATGTATGTTTATGGGCGCAGCAATTCGGGCCCCCGCCACCCAGAACATTTAACGTTTAGGCAGTGAAAGGTTGAGCTCCCAAAACAATAATTACAAAAGGGACTTACTATCACCTCTCCCCGTTTTCATTTTGTGTGTGTGCTCTTCTCTCTCTCTCTCTCTCTCTCTCTCTCTCTCTCTCTCTCTCTCTCTCTCTCTCTCTCTCTCTTTCTCTCTCTCACACACACACATACACACACACTAATGAACACACACACACAAATGTCAGAAAAAACTCGGGTGAGTAAACATTCTGTGAAAATGTCAGCCAACCTGGCTGAGTTACTCGGTGCAAAAAGACTTAACGTACTTTCAAAACCACACCAATTCTAATCCCCGATAAGGCGACATATTTGTTTACGCTCACGTGAATACCTGAGAACCGTTGCCAGGCGGAAGGCACCCAGGTAAGAATAAACACCTACACGATTCACCTGCCGGAACCAGTCGTTCTCCCCGCTACCTGGCTGTGCCTGCTTTGATAGGCTGGCTGGATTAACCAGACAAAGTCTGACAAGGAGAACCAAAAATGCCTGTCTGTTGGGAAGATATTTTTGAACCTGCCGGTCTGTGACCCAGTGCTCTTCAGACGGAGCCAGAAGTAATCTTATTTTTGTTAAAATACAGATGCCATCCCAAATAATTCATAGCATCTTCATCCCTACTTTATGCTATCAGTGCCAGACATGGGCAATGTAAAGGGCACCACAAAAGAAAATAATGACATGTGAAATCCGCTGCCTCCTCAAGGTGACTAACAACACAAAAATGGACATGCTTACGAATACCAGTATTAGAAAGAAAGAAAGAAGAAGATGAAGAAAAAGAAGATGTTTCCATTTAGCACATTTATTATTGTTTTAATTTGTGTTATTATTATTACTATTATGCTATTAACATTTATAAGGTCCCCCCCCCCCACCCTTCCCCATTTTTTTCTCCCTCCCCCCCCCCCCCGCCCATCTTCGAAAGTTAGTCAGGTGGGAGAGGCTCCCTCCTGACCGAGTTTCCCCAATATTATCTTTGTGTCGGCGACCTGAGTCAAATGTTATCTTGCAACTAAGTTCACCAACAAAATATCAAATGAATGCAACAAACATCACCACTTCACAGCGGACGCGATCACTTGTGCTTTAATCTCGTCCAATCATTAATATGGTATGGCTTCTAACTTCGTGTTTACCCAAAAATTAGACATAACCGGAAAATATGCCACGTAATGCGTTTCAAAATTAGTGCCCTCACACTTAAACAAATATCTGGAAAACTGCTGTACGGATCAACCAACATAAATTGGAATACCCATGTCCGTGCGATTG
The DNA here is from genome assembly GCA_905116865.2 of Candidula unifasciata. Taxonomy (NCBI): domain Eukaryota; kingdom Metazoa; phylum Mollusca; class Gastropoda; order Stylommatophora; family Geomitridae; genus Candidula; species Candidula unifasciata. The sequence goes on from CAJHNH020001719.1 coordinate 36,170, forward strand.
TTTAATTTACAATTGCATAGATGCCGCTATATTTTTTTGGGTGGGGTGGGGGAGGTGGTGTGTGGAGTGGGGGGGGGGGGGGTGTAATCTTTTTTGATTACAATTCCTGTACCCCTACAAATTTAGGATATACTGTAACGGACACACATGTGGAGATTGACTGGAGATTGATTGGAAATCACTGCATACAGGCAGCGATGCGTGGTGATTATTTTGACAGCCTATCCACTATTCAATAAACGATCTACAACTCAGGGGTGACTAATGATGAGCAAAACCACCTGATAGAGAAACGCCTATAAAACACGCGAAATTTAATGTTCTGAAAATTTCCCCATTACTCAGTTTTACTTAAGTTGCTGCAAGCATGCTGACTGTTTGCTTTGCATCAGTGAGAGTGTTTTATTTTTATTATTTACCACAGACAGGCAACATTAAAACCAGGTCTTACAAGAACATGATTAAGGAAACCGAATTTCAACAACTTACACCGACCAGTTACTGAATTACAAATTTTTTTTAAGGTGGGCGAGACTTTCTGAAACAGGTTACTGCCGTCCTAATGCGGGATGCAATTTTATTCTTGTTTTAAAGCCCCAACCCCGCAGTGGTCGGCGACCCTTATATAACCCATACGGGTCGAACTGGGATTCTGAGACCTGTCCCCGGGTGATTGTCATCAGAACGGTGGCACTTTGTGTCACGGGGTGTTAACGCTCGATGTGATATCCGTGTGGGGTTGAACGTCAGTCAGTCAAGACTTCTGGAAAGGAATATACCATGATGTTTCAGAATGCTCGCCATAACGTCCAGCTCCAGATATAAGGTCATACAGCCCAACAGGGAATTCCCGCTTTTGTGAGGCTGGCGTCGCCGGTCGGTGGTAACAGTTGTCGTTTTGACCATAAATATTTCCTTATAGCCCATTTATTTATCTTCAAAATAACACTTCATTCAAAAACACATGTTACAAATTACAATTTGTTAATAAATCTACTCGATAACAATTGTTACCATCGACCGGCCACGCCAGACTCACAAAAACGGGAATTACTTTTGAGTTGTACAGCCTTATATCTGGAGCTGGCCGTGCTCGCCATATACCCAAGTAGATCCTAGTTACGATTGTCAGCCAGACGGTCGGGTCTCATCCTTAGTACCTGAAATGTCTGTAAAAAAAAAAAAAAAATCTTCTCAGAAAAACACTCACCGAAATGTAAGATCCAGTCTTACTTTCCGGGAAACACAATATTTTTCTTTATATTTTGTTTTAGCCGGCACCGGCTCTAAACTCTGGCACAAAGTTCTGGTATAATATATCTTGCGTACACATCCGTTTTACAGATCTAGTTCTTTTCGAGTGCAGACTGGTGGTTTGTTGCCTCTCAGGTAGATGCACTCTGACTTAGGAGGAAACAGCAACAACGTATTATTTTTCTTCTTCTTCTTCTTCTTCTTCTTCTTCTTCTTCTTCTTCTTCTTCTTCTTCTTCTTCTTCTTCTTCTTCTTCTTCTTTTTCTTTTTCTTTTTCTTTTTCTTTTTCTTTTTCTTTTTCTTTTTTCTTTTTTCTTTTTCTTTTCTTCTTTCTTCTTCTTCTTCTTCTTCTTCTTCTTCTTCTTCTTCTTCTTCTTCTTCTTCTTCTTCTTCTTCTTCTTCTTCGTCGTCGTCGTCGTCGTCGCCGTGTTCACCGATTGTAAGTGGGTCCATTGTTTATTCCCTCCAAATTGAGACCCCAAGGAGTTGTCGTGGCGTTGACAACTAGATGCTCGCCTGCGGAAAGGAAGGTCGTAGGTTCGCGTCCTGAAGGAGCAGGATTTTTTTTTCTTCAAAAATTACCTTGACTCTCATGTCCACCCAGTCTTGAGTGGGTACCAGGTGTAGTCCTGGGAAGTAAATGCGGCCGGCGAGATGCTGACCACATCACCCACTAAATTCCGATTGGTCTATAAACATATAGGTCTAGCCCTATATTCCCAAACTCCTAAAGGCGTGGACAAGGGATCTACACTTTTACTTCACTAAAATGGGACTCCAGAACCCATACGGGAAAGATGGCTGTTATATTCGCGGCAGCCAGTCTTTAAGACAGTAAATCCGGAAGGGAATAAGTCATGGAAATCATGCACGTGCCGCCGACACTGGTACGAGGCCTGCACTCAAGGTAAGAATTGCAGCACAGACAAACATAAACAAAAAACAGCAAATTAGTTTCAGGCCAGGCTCTACACACAGCAAGGTAATCTTACACTTGTGGGTAATGTAACCAGAGGCAGGGACAGAACCACACCAGCAAATAAAATAAAAACCTTTTAGGGCCGGGGGTGGGGGCAGTTAGTGTTATTATTTTCTAAGAGGCTGAGTTTGTACATAAAAATAATTACAGTAATAACAATAATTTATAATTATTGTAATTATTATAATTGATATTATTTTTCTTAAGATTTATTAGTATAATGTACTGAAAGACAAGAAACTATATTATTATCTTTGAAATAACACAAGCGTTTAATCAAATACTTAAACAATGAAATATCTTCATTTGGATTTCCGAGCAGGACCAAAGTCCAGCAGTGGACCAAAATATAGAGCTTCCGCTAGAGTTTACAGAAGGTGAAGGCGAAATATAAGAAAGAGAGGAGGAACAAGAAGAAGACGAGTAAGAAGAAAAAAGAGAAGAAGAAGAAGATGAAGAAGAAGAAGAAGAAGAAGAAGAAGAAGAAGAAGAAGAAGAAGAAGAAGAAGAAGAAGAAGAAGAAGAAGAAGAAGAAGAAGAAGAAGAAGAAGAAGAAGAAGAAAAGAAAAAGAAGAAAGAAGAAGAAATTTAAGAGCAAGAAAATAAGAAGAATAAGAAGTAAATAAATAAGAATTACACAATGATACTAATAATAATAACAATAATAATAATTTTTGTAATAATAATTAATATTATTTTCAGTAATAGTCATGGCATTATTATTATCAGTATTCTTATCACGTACTGAACGGCAAATAAAAGAAATTATATATATATATATATATATATATATATATATATATATATATATATATATATATATATATATATATATTTGCAATAATATGAAATGTATATACTTCTTCCTGAAGTCCATGCCGTGTGGCGTTGGTAGACATGTCTATCCACAATCTTCTGTCTCGTGTACTTACTTACAATCAACTCTGACACAGAAATTCTTCCATTCCATGTGGCGTTGGTAGACATGTCTATCCACAGTCTTCTGTCTCGTGTACTTACAATCAACTGTGTTAAAGACATTCTTCCATGCCATAATGTCAAATTGTCCAGCAGATGTTCTCTCGGTCTCCCTCTCCTCCCCTCCAACTTTCATAATGTCACGATATACTCCAGTGTTCTCCTTCTCATTACGTAACAAAAGAATCTAGATTGTCTCTTTATGAAGTTGGCAAAGTCTTGGTCGACCTGGGAGTCAAGCACATTTATGAAATTTGTAAATAAATGCTTTCAAAATGTCTGTACATGGTTAAAAGGAAACTCTTAGTCCGGTTGCACTATTATTTCCGGGGGGAAAAGGGAGGGGAGGGGGGGGGGGGGGGTTAGAACGACTAATAAGGTCTTGCTGAAAATGAATGTATTAGGCCGAAGGAGGCAGTTATCGCAGCCTAGTTGTAAACCACAACACAACGGCCTACCGAATCTGCATATAAGCGGGTCCAGTCGTATGTGGTGGGGTTGTGTTGATGGCTAAACTCCGGTGTACGTAAATACCATATAACCGGAGCATCCAGCTCACGCTTTGAGATCCAAATGTTCGGCGATGAAAATTGCTGTGGCATGTTGGACAACGAACTCAAGTGCTCTCTGTGGGAATGGGTTGAGGGGTTAAACTCATAGTGCATCCGAAAGTTAGGGAAGGGTAAGGGGAAAGGGGGCGGGAGGCCATTGAGTCATTTCTCGTCGTTGCCGTCTTGCTGGATTCTAGCGTGGCCTTTTGCCGGGACTATATGTATCACGTTACCAACCTTTGCTATCATCACAGTGATGGGGTGGTATTGGTGGTTATGTGTTCTAGTCCTGTCATTATTGAGTCACTTGTTTTCAGTATTTGCTGTCAGTCGTATCTTGTTGTGAGTCCTGTCGGTCATGTGCATGTTGTATGCATGCTGTTGAATGGTATGGTTTTTGTGTATGAATCCCCGGAGTATATGGACGCACCCAACTAGGTGTAAGCGTACATGCACTCGAGTACTCATACACGCAGACAACACTACATTTTTGCACGTCCTTTCATACTTATCTATGTATGCATACCTAATTGACATTACGTACACACGCAAACTCTTTTATATGCGAGCACATCCACACGTAGTGACATTCGCTCTTCCATGTCTTGTGTGTTTTGTGTCGCTATGTCTGTAGTATCGTCTGGTCGTGTCACTTTTAAGTTATGTCTCGTTATTTGTATGTGACCTGCCCGGTACTGTCTTACCATGTTTTGGTAGATAGTGTGTGTTGATGACCTTCTTGCTGCGTATACACCTCATTCCATGTTCTCATTAATTAACAGACATGCAGAAACACAATTTGTCGGTTCTTTGAGTGCACTGTCATTCATACACACAAATATCACGCTCCCATATATATACACACATGCACACTCATACCCACATATACATGCATACAGTAATACATTTTTATATCCATGTACTCATTCATCTGTACCTTTCGCCATTTCTTCATCTGGTTTATAGCAACTTTTTCTTCTTCCTAATATAAATACAGATACTTGGAAAACGACTGTACAATGTTGGAGTGGGGAGCAATTAGCAACATGGCACATCTACAGTGGTGGGAGAGTGCAAGGGTGTTGGGGAGAGGGGGTGAGATGGGGAAAGGGGGGGGGGGGGCTAATCATCATCTAAAATGTTGGAGGTGGGGTGCTAAGGTTTAGGTGCCCCTAAGTGAATGCAGTAAATATGTTCCACAGACAGTAAAACCTTCAATCACTGCGCGCTTACGGAAAAGTCTACGTGATTGAGTGAGTGAGTGAGTGCGTGAGTGAGTGATTGAGTACGTGTGTGAGTGGGTAATTAGTGAGCAAGTAGGTAAGCAAGTGGGTGAGTGCGCAAGTGGGTGCCTGCGTGAGTGAGTGAGCGAATGAGTAAGTGAATGGGTGAGTGAATGGGTGAGTGAATGGGTGAGTGAATGGGTGAGTGAATGGGTGAGTAAATCATTATTTTTAAGAAAAAGAGAGAGAGAGAATGGTTGAGTGGGGCAATGAGCAAGCCACACATTAAATTAAGCGAGTCAATTGTAACCTGACGTGTTGGTAATGCGGTTTCATGATTCCGAAATACCTGGTTTGATTCAGCTGCAGGCGATTAAGACAATGTTTGGAGTGTCGAGTGTCCTCCACCCCCCCCTCCCCCCCCCCCTCCCCCCCCGACCTCCTCCCCCCCCCCCCCTGAAAAAGAAAAATCAATACACTATTAGAGCCCAAAAAAGCAAATGGAGTGCTGGGTATGTGGTGCTATATGTGAGGTAGGGGATGAAGGTGTATAATCCCCCCCCCCCCCACTTTCCCCCTGGAATACAGCGCCCCGTATTGGAAGCAGCAAATATATTTCTCATATTCCACTAACAGTAAAATTGTCACAAACGCCGATGTGAAAGTGGGTGAGTTTAAAAATAAAGTCCAGACCATCGACTTTATTGCACCGAAGCATAACAAGCACACAGTGGCCATCTTTGTCGACCTCCAGCAGGCCTATGACAGAGTATGGAGAAAAGGTCTCCTGATGAAGATGGTGAGCATAGGAATACATGGCAGATGTATAACTGGGTTATATACTTTCTGATAGATAGAACAATTTCAAACTAAGATACACAACGCAATCTCATCTAAAGAAGTCTTGGATGGCTTGCCACAAAATTCATCATTGAGCTGTACACTGTTTCTAATCTTTATCAATGACTTGCCAGAACAAATCAAGGCACAAAAAGCCTTGTACGCTGATGATCTAGCAATATGGCAGAGTCATGAACAAGTAGAAAATGGAGCCCAAAGACTAAATAGAGACCTTAGAAGACTGCATGAGTACTGGCAAAGATGGAAACTCAAGGTTAACTATACAATGACGGTCTACACAATCTTTACCATAAGCTATCAAGTAGCAAGGAAGAATATTAACCTGAGGTTAGACAAACACCAAGTGATGAAAGAAGAGCATCCTACATACCTTGCAGTCACACTTGACCTGCAGCTCAGCCTCAAGAACCATATTGAAAACGTAAGGAATAAGGCATTGAGGCGGTTACAGTTATTAAAGAGACTTGCAGGTACATCATGGGGAT
>CAJHNH020001719.1:47500-122500 GCA_905116865.2 Candidula unifasciata
CCTGGCATACCTTCACGGCACCTCAATGCGCCTCGGCATTCAGTTTGAGAAACGCTGCTTTAACGCATCGTTAGCACGACCCGGTAACGTCAACAGCACGGCAAGTCAGCCAGAGCCGGTCGTGGTCAAGCTCAAATGCCCAATATGCCTTATTGTTGATTGTCTTGCAATGCTTGATAAGACCGCATTTGCAGAAGAACTCTTCGAAGTTTGAAGTCTGAAAAACAGATCAACATCATGGCACACGGGTAGTAACCCATAAGTGCTCCGTTCTTCTTCTAACTCAAGTCTGAGTCCGAAGAAGCTCAGCACAGTGCACAGGCTCTATAGCACCGGCAAGGATCCTGAAATTACTTTGTTTAGTTTTTTAACTCTTAATTTTGCATGGGCAGCGGCGTTAGGCTACTCTTTTCGATTTCCAACTGCTACTGATTTTTTACATGCGCATCAATACACACGGGCGTCCGATCTCACTACCCAGAGACCAGAGGGAATTACTGAAGTCCGAGTCCACGTGAAAAAATCCCAGCCCTTATCGGGGATTGAACCCGGAACCTTTAGCACTCGATGCGGACGCCATGCCTCGAGACCACTTAGTCCCCGAGGACTCTTCGTTGGCTACTACGGTAGAGCACAGCCTGTGTGTGTGAGTACTGCGAGATCGATGACGTAAGTCCTCAATTTATTTATTCACTCATTTATTTAAAATTTCTAAAAAGGTATTAAATGGTTAAAGGCTGTTTAAATTGTATTTTCGTTGTTTTCAAAGGGTATTTTGTTAGTGCCTAATATGCTATTCAAATGGTGTTTAAAAGTATTTTTACACTGTTTAATTGGCGTGTAAATGGTGTTTCAATGGTGTTAAAATTGTATTCAAATGGTGATACAAATGTCGCATGTTTATGTTTTTGCTCATCATCTCCCGATGGAGCATAGGCCTTCAACAAACATGCCAAGTCGGACAATCCTTTGCTATTGCAAGCAGCTGACCCCATATCCTCCCTATTCGTTTAACTCCATTGTCTTGCTCCCCTTTTGCGTGTTTTCCCCCTACCTTTTTATTCTATGCCGCTGTAAGTGCCACGTGTGTCCTGACCAACGCCATCGTCTTTTCTTCGCCGATTAAGTTAAAGTAAAAAAGTAAAGTACCTTTTCCGCGCCTTTAGGCTTATAGGGCATATAGGGCTAGACCTATATTTTTATAGACCAATCGGCACAAGATGGGTGATGTAGTCAGCATCACGCCGGCCGCCTTTACTTCCCGGTACTGCACCCGGTACCCGCTCAAGGCTGGGTTGCTTAATTCACTGGAATTTGTTTAGTTTTCTCCAGAAACTTTACTGAGATCCCGGGTAGTTAGCAACCTTTGGATATTTTCTCCAGGGAACGCTGGTGTGTTGGGAAGTGAGCAGGCGGATAGACTGGCCGATTCTGCACCACTTGGTGGTGAACTGATATATGACAAGCTGGATGTTGTGAGGGCCCTTTGGGAGCGAGTGAACAGTGCCGAGGAACGGATAGATCATTACGGTCTGAGGAGAATGTCACTGCGAGGAGTTAGAAGGGGTTCTGGTCGAGGGGCGAGACGGATACGCAATCAGACTGTTACTGGTACCATCGGAATTTCAACTCTTTTGTTGCTGCTGAAGATGGGAAAGGAGCGCTTATGGGAGTGTCCCGAGTGCTGTGATGTCGATTCCTAATTCAACATTCAACTTTCTTTCACAACATTCTCTTTCACTCACTCTCTCTCTCTCACTCTCTCTCTCTCTCTCTCTCTCTCTCTCTCTCTCTCTCTCTCTCTCTCTCTCAGTGTGTGTGGGTGTGTGTCTCCAATTTTCGGACTAGGTTTATGAGTATACTTTTTTTTTTAAATTCAGTAATGTAAGTATAATTAAAGCACATTCCAGTGTTTATAATTAAGACTTAGATATTGTCAACATTTAAAAAAAAATTATCAACTATGAAATATTTCTCCTATTGTCCCGGTCCTCAAATTATTAGTCATATTTTCTAGCCACACAAGTGTAAATAGTTGTAGATGGATGAATCGATCGTTCTGTCACCTCTGTGTTGTTATCTTGAAGTCACCCTCCAGAGAAGTTATAATTAGAGTACCCGTAACCAGATGTGGAGAAAATGTGCGGGCTGCGGGTGGGGGTCGGAGGGAGTTGCAAGCTGCCGGGGCGTCATCATTGAAAGTGGGGGAGGGGGCGGGGGTGACAACACAACAAAATTGTGTTAACAAAATTATGTTAAAATAGGTGGAGGAAAAAAAAAGGGGGGGGGGGTGTGTGGGGATAGATGAGAAATTCGCTAGTTCCACGTTAGTCTCCACTAATAGAATAGGTAATTTGTCATTAGTCGGCTCTGTGGCTAAGTCGATGCGAACGCTTCGTAATGCCGGAATGCCGGGTTCAATTCCAGCTGCGGGTCATGCGCCTTACGTTGGTTTCGACACTGGTATCAAAGAGGTAACCGTCCAGAAAGCAATGGCAAACTACAGGACGTAAATTTGACTAGAGAAACCACACAACAGTCAGGGGCTGCTGGGACTGGTTCTGCAACGTCCTGCAAAGAATAGGCAACTAACAAAAAAAAAAAACGTTTCCTTCACAAGTTTGTTAGGCTAGTCGACTTTCCTTAATGTTACGGGTATCTCCCGCTCTGTTGTTTGGTTTCTGCGATCTCTTGCAATTCGAGAAAGAGAATGCCTGTGACATAGGTTGCAGCACTCTCTAGGAAGTTGTGTTAGACCAAGTTTCTCTGTGGTTTTGGAATGTTGAAAGCGCTGGCGGGCTGAAATACACAACACGCGATATAAACGGCATTGCGGAACACCCCCGTAACAGTGTGCAAAGGACACGGGGCCCAGGAACTACCAATCAGAAGTGAACTAGTTTGTAAATGGGCGGAGTCTGAGGAGACTAAACGTCGAACTGACCGAAAAATGATCCGCTGCGCCGTGGCCCGAAACGGTAAAACCAGCTAGGTGTAACCTGTAGTCCTATATCAACAGAACCGCAGCTGAACTTAGGAGCTGGTTACAAGGAGCGCGAATATTTTGGTTTTTCACTTCCATCACGAACCACGAACCAGTAGTCCTACTAAAGAAAAGTCCTAGGCTGAAAAACACCGAGGCAGGCTACCGGAACGCCTGTGCGTGGCTGCATTTTAGCAACAGGCCACTGCATATTAATAGCATTTGTGCCCTCAAGGCGAGGTTAATTAGCTACTTGAAAGTACAGCTGCTACATGGATAACAAATTAGTGGCATATTTTATAGCTGTAATGTAGGTACAGATGGGGATGCTGAAAGTAGGATTACAAATAGTTTCTGGCTGTAGTGTGGGTAAAGATAGGGATGCTGATAGTAGGATTAATAATAGGACGGACGAGATACAGGGCTTCTTCTTCAGCATTCCAATCCCTTGAGGTTCATTGCTGCAGATATCTCCCGCCTCCATTCATCTCTCTGGTTAGTCTTCTCTTTCCAGTTGGTAACACCAAGTGTTTGCAAGTCTGTCTCGACATTATCTCTCTATCGTCTTCTTGGTCTCCCTCGTTGTCTACGACCATTTATCTCCCTCGTGTATACAGTTTTTAGTTCTCTGTCATCTGACACTCTTTCATTATGCCCCAACCATTTCAGTCTATTAGCTCTCTTGATGCCAGTGATCAATGGTGATTTAAACAGATTATGAATTTCGTTGTTGCTTCTCGCTCCCCATTCACCGCTGTTTGCATCTTTGAATGGTCCAAAGATTCGTCGTAAAACTCGTTTTTAAAAACCAGTAATAAGGCTTCATCTCTTTTATTTGTGCTCCAAGTTTCAGAGCCATGTAACACGACGGGTCTTATCAACGTTTTATATATTTTGATCTTGGTTTTGCGAGACAGAAACTTTGACTTTAGAAGATGTTGAATTGCATGGTATACTTGATTTCCAGATTGCATTTTAGATTGTATTTCTTCTCTAAGCATATTGGAGCAGTTGAAGTTTGCATCCAAGTACTTATACGTTTCCGTTCGTTTGATTTTCATATTATCGACTTGTATGTGGCCAGAGTTTATATCCCTTCCCTGTTTGGTTTTTATCATGTATTCTGTCTTATCTTGATTGATAACCAGTCCCATTTTCTGAGCTGATTCTTTTAAAACATTCAGTATTTTAACACTCTAGTTCATTTTCTCCAACGATATCAATGTAATCAGCATATTCAAGTACTCATGTAGTTTCTCCTCTTGTTTCAATTTCCTTATAATTTTCTCCAGGGCCAAGTTGAGAAGAGGTGGGGACAGAGCATCGCCTTGCTTTAAACCAGATATTATTTGAAAAGGGTCTGACTTTCTGCAATTATATATTACTATATTATGAGTTTCGGTAGGCAGGCTAAACAATTTCTTGAGGCCTCAGAGATGTGGTTTTACAGAAGAATGCTTAGAATACCTTTGACAGGCAAAAAGAGCAACCAATAGGTTTTCAAAGAGGCGGGAGCCCGAAAACAACTTATTACAGACATCAGAAGGAGACAGTCGTCATTTTTCGGCCATGTTAGGAGAAGAGGGAAAATAGAACATGTTGTGACCACTGGGAAGATTTGTGGAAGGAGGGATAGAGGAAGACAACGAGAGAAGATTCTTGATAGCCTTGTTGCATGGCATGGAGGTGTGTCGGCACACGAACTGATACATACTGCCGGAGATCGTGGATTATGGAGAGGCATGATCGCCCACGCCAGTCGGCAAGGCACCTGATGATGATGATGATGATGATGATTATGTCTTCCATACATAGTTTGGTCATATTATTAACTTTTTTTGGTATTCCAAAGTCCTTCATAGCATTCCATAAACTGTTTCTATGCACACTATCATACGCCTCTTTAAAATACACAAATTCTTATATATGTACATATGAAAAGCTTTTCTATATTCCCAATTGTGCTCTGATATTTGCCGTAAAATGAATCTGATCTATTGTTGATCTTTTCTGTCGGAAACCCGCTTGGTAATCTCCTAATATGTCTTCGACGTATGGTTTTAGTCGTTTTGGCAGTACCGACGATAGTATCTTATAACTTGTAGATAATAATGATATTCCTCTAATGTTCACACTTGTACGGAATAGTACGCATGGACAAAATACGGGGCGCTTAGTGGTCTGGAGGTATGGTGTCCGCCTCGAGTGCTGCCGGTCCCGGGTTAAAACCCTGGTGAAGTTTGGGATTATTTCACGTGGCCTTCTAGTAATTTCCCCCTGGTCTCTGGATAGTACGATCAGACGCCCGTGTTTATTGTTGCGCACTTTAACAATTTCGTTGCTACTTTCCAACTTCAGTGAGTTTGTGTTTTCCGATGGTCTTAAGCGATCAATGTGAAAGGGTCGTTCGACCCAAAAAGGGGCTGCGATCCACCAGTTGAGAGCCGCTGCTATAGAGAGTAGCGCCAAAAACGGATGCATAAAAAGGGGCCACGACTGCTTACCGCTGCGTACTGCCAGAAGAAAAAATCCATGGACAGAGACTCTAACAACCACAGACCCAAAGAAGAAATCTACTCAGCAAGAAACACCAGTGGACCAATGACAGACACGACACCAGTAAACAGTTTAAAAAAGGCTGCCCGGCCGAAACGTTACGTTGTGTTGTTTTGGTGCACGCTTTTCTGCTTCCCCATTTTATTGAGCTTTTTAGACAAATTTCTCTGGAATTCCTTGTATTAGCTTGATTGCAGTCACCCCCATATTTTCACCATTTTTGGAAATTGTCGGTGGTGCCAACATATGGGCAAAAAAAAAAAAAAAAATAGTAATAAAAGAGCGATGGAGTTCACAAAATCAACTCTTGGAGATCAGTATCATCTAGACGTCGACTGGATAATTTTCTTTTATCAGGAGAACGAAGAAGAACTTAACCAGGAAACAGAACTATACATAAAACAGTAAAACAAGAAATGGGAAATGGAACATACAAGGAACTACAACACTAAAAGATAAGCTGAAAATTTTTTAATCAAGAAGATTTAAACAATCATAGACTTTAAATAAATAAATACTGTCCGTCCTTCTTCTGTCTTTATCCTCCAACTCCTCCTTTTCTTCTTTTTTTTCCCCTTTAATTCCAACACAACACTACAAATACTTACAAACGGCAACATGTGTAATACAGACTAACAAAACATAAGCAACATACAAAACAATTTACAGGAAAGCAATGGAAATAGACTTGGACAAATAAAAATAAAAATGTAAAAATACACACAGGCAAGATAAGTTTTTATATCCATGAGATATCTTTGGCAGTAAAGACAACAAATTAAATCTAGTACTGATTGGCACCTTTCCGTCGCTCCAGATCATAGTGTTATACTGCGCAATAAGGAGGACCGGGACACACACCCATGGTTGTGGCGAGCGTGATTAGTAAGACCCGCCTGATGAAAGTCTTCCATAATTATAGCACGGGATTTCAGAACCGTTGTTGTCATGTCAGCATTTGTGTTTAGTGTGTTTTTCTCGAGTACTTGTCATAGGACAGAATGCACACACCTACCTCAATGAGCAGCTTTTTTTTTTTTTTTTTTGTCATGTATATAGTTCGTTTGTGTGGGGGCCCGATAGGAGAAAACCCATATTTTTTTGTTTAGTCTTGCGTGTCTATTTACACGTATAGGACACCTTTTCTTACGCCTTTTAAGAAAATTGTGACTGGAACGTTTTTTTTTTTTTTTTTTTTTTTTCTCTAGTACTACTTCACCACGGCCCTCCAAGGTGAGCGAACTTAAAATGGACCGTGTTTAGCTTTGATATCAAATTAGTACTGCTGCATGGAGTTGAAACGTGGAGAACAACTGAAACATTTACTATTAAACTACAAATATTAATTGCTGCACAGAACAGATGAAATCAAGTGCTATGATCGAATCACTATGTGCTACTTTAGGACAAACTGCAGTGAATCAAGAAGTGAAGAATAGACGCTGGCGTTTGAAAGGACACACGTTGAGAAAACCTGACATTATGACAAGACTGTCTTTACACTGAATCACGCAGGAACGTCCAAACACAGTTGGACAATTAAGTGCAAGAATAATGGAGATTAAAAAAAAGTAGCCTTATAAAAAGATAGGAAGGTCATGGGGTGATCTGCATGGACTCGCAAAGGATAAGAAGACTTGGCGTGAGTTGGCTGAGGGTCAATGCTTCGTAAAAGTCACATTAAAATACCCTTTTTCCACGCCTTCATGCGTACTGGGCATATAGGGCTAGACCCTATATTTTATAGAACAATCAATACCTTTTACCCACTCAAATCGGGGAAGAAAGGTATGGACAAGTCAAAAAGAGAGAAGAAAAGCATAGCTTACCAAGATGATGAGAGGCTCTTCTAATTAAAGAATGATGACACGGTGCTGAGAAAGCCAAAGGGAGTCCAGATTGTCGACGTCTAATTTCTTCTATGAAAATCCCCAGAATTCTCACCTGGAATGTCCGAACCATTAAAACACATGGACAAGGGAGTTACAGAGCAAAGTTAAAGGCAGAGAGGACGTGGAGAGGACTGCCTGCAATAGCAAAGGATATAACTACAAGGAGTGAGTTTGTTGAGGGCAAATACTCCATTTGAGGATATAATGCAGAAGTAGAAGAAGAAATAGAAGAATGTATTTACTATAAATATGATGTTTACGTCCAACGCAATGTGTTACGAGGGAAGATCGGCATCAGATAATGATGACATCAGGAGAAAAGTCGGTAAAGAACCTACACTGAACTAATTACGTAAACAAATCAAATGGTTTGGCCATGTAACAAGACTGGCATCAGACAGGGCACCACAGAGAGAAATGTTATACAGATGCAGCAGTATAGATCCGATGTGTCGACCATGCAGAAACTGGACCGCAGACAGACACTAAAAAGTACTTTATACAAAGCGAACAGAAGGGCCCGTTCCATAGATCTCGTTCTGTCCTGACGCCGCGACACATTCCAGGAGTAAGAGATAAGAATAAGAGATAATGTATGTATTTTCTACAACGCTCTAGTAGCTTAATTGTAACCGCAACACGACTGTTGTTGTCACGCCAAAAGCAACACAAACACAACAACAAAAGTAACAACTCGCCAATCCCCTGTTTTGGGAAGAGTTGCATTCACATCCCGCAACGACAAATATCAGCGATGGTATCGCCATCAATACAGAACTGGCTTTGAATTACCACCTCTGCACAAACGGTCTGGGGGTAAAACTGTTCCCACGGTCGTAGGAATGTCTGTCATGTTTGAACAGAGGTGTTGACTTTTTGTTTGCTATGTCCTAGAATTGGTTGTTTGTGTTACCTGGATGAAAAAAAACATTGTTTATGTTTGACATTATGGGGTACATTTCAAACGGGTGACTTCCCTGTATGGGTTCAAGGGCTAATTGGGGCGAGGGGCGGGGAGGTGTGAAGAGAAATAATCCAATGCCCCTTAAGCCAGTACTGTTATCACAATCGAGGTAACTGCACTTTGAACATTCCATGCGTACTCAGTCCTACGATACAGCAGTCACTCCAAAGATCTTCTACTAACTGTTCCCATGAAACGGTATAGACATGCTTCACTATGTTTTACTCCTATGTCACACAATCGGGTTGGTGTCAGAGATTTGAGATTATCTCGTAGCCCAGTCCTTACAGCTTGATAATATCTGCTCTGTCCGTGCTTCTTCCAACATGGCGTTAGTGTATTGCTTGCCAACTGGTCTGCTAGCTCATTACCCTTTCCGTCCTTTATACATGTTGTGAATACCCGCACCTTTTAAAGAAACTTTAATGTGATTGTACCCGCACCTTTTAAATAAACTTGCCAGCACCTTTTACAGAAATTTTATTGTCTTTACTTGCCCTTTTAAAAGAAAATTTGTGGTGAGTACTCTTAGCTTGTTTTTTTTCTGACGAGAGAAAAAGCCCTGATGAGAATGGCTATGAAGATCCCATCTACTGAACTCATGTTCCTCATTAGTCTTTAATACAGAGCTGAAGGATAAAGGGCGAAAGTGTCTGTTTATTTCGTACATAGTGGAGCAACTGAAACCCGTCCCAAATGGCCTCATTACAAAGAACTTAGAACACGTACATTATCTACACATCCGTATACTGGACTACGGGTCACCTCGAAACCTAAGGTGTCACGTTTAACCAGCATCCCTGAAGTGGGGGGGGGGGGGGGCGTTAGGTTATAACTGTGACTAGGTTATGTGTGCCATATAAAATGGCTTAGCCTTGCATGCCACCAAGGGCACTGAAGAGGGTTCCTGCAGTGTTGATGTGATCACAGAGACAGACCCACATATTGTCCTGACATGCGACGAAGGCGTCTACCGGCGAGCCAAAGGGTGACCCGGTATGCTAGATCTTCAATAGGCGTTTTTTTAAATGCCTGAAGTGATTTCCCCTGAATGCCACTACCCCCCCCCCCTCTTCCCATCCCCTTTTCCTCAAATTCATAAATACACGGGAAAAAAGGGAGTTAGGAAAGGGTAGGGGGGTCTGGAAAGGGGGGGGGGGGGGGGGGGGGGGTTCGGGAAGGGGCTCAAGGAAAACCACAATTGAAATGTGGGCATTGGAGCACTGAGCATAAATGTTATACTGTTAACGAAGTTTCTGGGTTTGCTTCTGTTTGATTCTCATCTTTGAGATGTTAACACTACAGTCTACAATCGTGGAGGGGATGAGTGTGTCTATGTGTGTGTGTGTATGTGTGTGTGTGTATGTGTGTGAGTATATGTCTTTGTGTGAGTGTCTATGTGTGTGTCCTCAAAATTAAGACCTACCCCGAAAAAAAAATCCCTAGCACGATCTCTCAGGATGATTTTACCATATATATGATCCACAGCAAAAACAAGCGCTAGACTTCTTCTTCTTTATCCACTGACCCAAACACGACGGTTCAAAGCAAAACTATTAAAGTCTATGCCTTGTGGTGTTGGTAGTCATGTATATCCACAACCTTCTGTCTCTTGCACTTCGAATCATCTCCGACACAAATAATCCTCCATGCCATGACGTCACACTGTGCAGCATCTTTTCTCACGGTCTACCTTTGATTCTCCTTCCCTGCATATATCAAACTGCTGGACGTAAATTTGCCTAGAAAAACCACACAACAGCCAGGGGCTGCTGGGGTTGGTTCTGCAACGTCATGTAAAGGATACGCAACCAACCATATATACGCCTATCGTCATGCCTTTAGGCGCATCCGTTATATGGGAAGAGTGCCCATATTTTGTCAGGCCATCGACACTAGGTGGGTAATATGGTCAGCATCATGCCGACCGTTTCTACTTTCCCAGGACATCCACCCTGGTACCCATTTTAGGCTGGGTCGACCTGTGACGCCCCATACCACGATAAAATCCACGCAGCCAGCAGTGGGTTTTGATCGCGGTACGTTGGAATTACGAGTCGGACTCGCAATGCCTAAGCCATGGACGCCGCATATATATATGTAAACGCCAGAATGAGTAAACGACTTTCCCAGCCGCAATGCCCATAGCACCAAAAGCCCAGCCAGCCATCTTGACCTTCACCAATCCCGTGACCTGACGACACCTTCTGTACAGATGTCAATAACCTCCGCTTAAGTGTGGCTTTTTTTACATAATCAGGTTGACGCTCGAAGGCGTCGGGAACAGAAGATAATGTTTACAAAAGCTGATTATTACGTAGGTGTTTTTATGCTGTCTGCAATCCGGCTGCTCCAGATAGTCTTGTAAAAGGTTGTTGTTGTTGTTGTTATTGTATCGCATACCGCTCGTGTAGATTATTCATCTTGCACAACATCAAAACAACAGGTGTTGTTTACAAAACTCCTGTGATGAAATCTGATTTTTTTTTTTTAAGGGTCTTGGAATTTCCTCCTTTCATGACCGACTTCAAAGCCGTGCTTTAAAACTGACTTCCTACCTTTGAGAGTTCAGAGTTCCGCAAGGGAGATAGGAGAACATGGGGTAAGAAACCGAACCATACCACTGCCTTCCGACAAGCTTGTCGTTATATGAGAAATAGGGCGTTTTCTCTAGATCTGATGTGTAGGGTCCCATTGTGCAGGCACTGAAGCCAAGCCGTCAAATGTAACAGCGGGTCAACCACCTTTTCAGAGGGTTAACGTATCTAACAAAAAATAAGAATAATAATGAGAAGAAGAAGAAGAAGAAGAAGAAGAAGAAGAAGAAGAAGAAGAAGAAGAAGAAGAAGAAGAAGAAGAAGAAGAAGAAAAAGAAAAAAGAAGAAGAAGACGGTTATGGATATCAGTTCTTTATTCTTTTTCTTCTTCTTCTTCTTCTTCTTCTTCTTCTTCTTCTTCTTCTTCTTCTTCTTCTTCTTCTTCTTCTTCTTCTTCTTCTTCTTCTTCTTCTTCTTCTTCACCTCCTCCTCTACTTCTTCTCTTCCTCCTCCTCATTTATCTTTTGATTGAGGATGTTATGAGAATACAGAAACTGGAACATGTTGCGAGCACTGGACAGATTTGTGAAAAAAGAGACAGAAAAGGGCAACATGAGATTCTTGATAACTGTTTACCATGTCGTGGAGACGAATCAACACAAAAACAGATGCTTGCTGTTGGAGATCACAGGCGGGAAGAAACTTGATCCCCGACACTAATTAGCAAACCATTTAATGATGACGACGATGATGATGATGACCACGATGATGGCTGAGCTGATGATGATGAAAGGGATTCCAGGCAGGAGGGTATAAGAAGTGTTTTAAAAAGATTTAACACACGTATGATACACACGCAAACACACACATATACAAGACATATATTTTTTGTTTTAAATGTAATGACGCATTGCCGTCGGTCAGGTCAACACACTTTTCTTTATCCTTTAGCGTCAAGGTCACATAAAAGCCAGCGACGCGTGACTGAATTTAGGAATCTGGGTCACCTGAGATTCCTTATATAACAAACCGCTAGGACCTTGAGCCAGAATAAGGGTCCTGGGAAAAGTACGCCTTTAATAATCCAAATGTGGGAGCAAAAGTACGTTCGGCTATCTAAAGAGATTTTGTTTTTCAAATGTGTGCCGTTTCTACAAAGGTTGGTCGCAATGACCGCACTGCTGTGTTTGACAATGTTGCAGCCCGACTCTCTAGCGTAGTTGGCTAAACCAGACTGCGCGGGGACCGGGTGACGAGCTGCTTGTGGTCCGGGTTCACGCCCGGGGGTAGGCAGAAAAGCCACATTTCTCTCTGATTTACGGTACCTATCATGGAATCAAGGCCGAAGGGTTGCGATTTCCATAGTACCGAGCCAAAGGGTTTACAACTCATGGTTTCTGGATACTTAAAAAGTAAAAAAAGTCAATGTTGCATGGTAAGGCTACTGTCTTTTACTCAGTGCGACTCTCGTACTACTGTTTATTCGCGCTACGATGAGAGAAATAAGGGGGTGAGAGTAGTGGAGAAGGGAGGGCTGAGCACTGCATTCCTAAATTAGGGAGGGACAAAATTGCTCGGGGTCCGGGGTGGGGGGGGGGGGGGGGGGGGGTGCCGTTTTGTCCCATCTCGCTAACCACGCGCTCTATATCGCTAACGCAGTAAAATACTTTTGTTCTACGCCTTCACGCGTACTGGGCATATAGGGTTCGATCTTCTTCTTTAGCGTTCGACATCAGTCATGATACACGTTCAGTCCCGTCTGGGTCATAAACAGAATTGTGCCTTTAAGGTCGCCACCGGTCCCCACAGCTTCTCTTGTAGTGTACCTTCCTTGGGCCAGATCCAACAGTTTTTGCTGGAAAAAGTTAAGGCAGTACTACAGTATCAGGCAGCAGATTCTTTTATGCGTATCCTGTGCAAGTGTGCTCGAAGACCAGATGTCCTGTCTGAAGCCTAAAAATGGATGTTTATGCTTTCCCACTAAGTTTGTTTATGCTGTCACTCTCTGTCTATAATCTCCATTCTGCCTTCTCCACTCCCCCTTGTGAAGGACCGCTTTAGGGCTGTTTTGGTTTCCTTGTGGCTGTGTGTTGAATGAGGTTGTAGAAGATTACTCCCAGTTTTTGCCAGCTCATCTACTCTCTCATTTCTTGAATAGGGCTAGACCTATATTTTATAGACAGACCGGCACTTGATGGATGATGTGGTCAGCACCCCGCCGGCTGCCTTTACTTCCCAATACTGTACTTGGTACCCACTGAAAGCTGGGTCAACCTTAGAGGCAAAACCATTTTTGAAAAAAAAGTCCTGTTCCGTCAGGACCCGAATCCACGACCTTCGGTCTCGCAGGAAAGCGTCTAGCCATTACACCACGGTGACTCCCACCACCTAGGCGCGCGTGCACGCACACACGCACGCACACAAATCCAATCCTATCCACGCCCTCTTCAACCACTTTAAACACATGTCTAGGCAAATAAAAATTGGAAAAGGGGAGGGGGGGGGGGAGCTTCTTTATTACCCAAACGTACACAAAAAAATTAATGTTGCAATGGGACTACAATGCTTACTGTTACCACATATAGAAATGATCTTTCTGAGTATTTGTTTACACATTTCGATATTACTGTAAGAATTTAAAAGAGAAAGTCAAGTCAAGAGGATAGATTTCATTGCATCAAGTTGTATCCCATATGGCTCGGTCTCTCTCTTTCTCTCTCTCTCTCTCTCTCTCTCTCTCTCTCTCTCTCTCTCTCTCTCTCTCTCTCTCTCTCTCTCTCTCAGCAGAACGGTTAGGCGTCTGTCGGGAGCGCTGCACAGAGCAAGAACTCCGTAGCTCCGGCGACAATCCACAGGGATTGTCAAAATTGCACTCGTGAATTGAACGGCGCAGTTGTAAAACGAACTTACCACCTTCAGAGCGCGAGGCAAAGAGTTTGACTATTTCGGAACTGAGATACCCCCGCCCTCTCAAACCAAGCTCTCCTCACAATACAGGAAATTTACTGCGCTGGAGGTCCCTCGTGCCATACTCTCCCCAACCCACTCAATCATTCTGTAAGAGGGCGCAGTTGCCCTTTTCAAGCAAATACGGAAATGATCTTTTCAAGTATTTGTTTATAAATTTATATTATTTCAGGTATAATAATGCTGTACTCGGGGTAAGTAGGAGAAATGAGGAAAAATACAATTGCTGTAATGACAACAAGTAGCGGTTCCCCGCTGAACAGCAAAAACAGAAAAAGTAGAGAAAAGACAAGGGTTCTTCTGTGCAGGGGCCCTGAAATATAATCAAAGCACTGGCAAAGGATATGTGAATAATTGTGTTACACAACGATAAGTGACTGCACCCACATAGGTAACGCCTAGTCAGATCAAGTGCACGAACTTAAAGTTATATCTTGAATCAAGCAAATGATTATTACCATCACATTCAACATCTGTTTATTCAACACAAAACTCACGTTTTGCTAATATCACTACATTAACAATAGACATCGTGTCCACACATACACACATGTGCTAAGCACTTCATCTAGCAGGGGTGAAAATTCGCTTCTAGCGATATAAAATCCAAATATCTCCGAGCGATGACATACATTGATATCTAGCTCTACACAGTTTAACTGCTGGAGAAAATTCATATCTATGATGGAGATTTATATCTATCAGCATATCTACTACTGAACTGTGCTACCACTGAGAAACTATTGCCAGCCCATCCCTCGACACCCCCCACCCCCCCCCCACCCTGTCTCTCTCCCTAGGGCGACCGGTCAGTCTAGCGGTCAGGAAGCAAAGAGGCCAAACTTTGCGATAGCCAAACTTCCTGCCCTCTCTTGTTTAATGTTCACCACTTACCAACTTTTCTTTTTGCAAGAGCAGTCAAATCAAAATTCATGGCTGTCTGGCAACATTACATTTATTTTCCATTCAGCACGTTGATTATTATTATTATTAAATTATAATAATAATAATAATTATTATTATTAACTGACTTTGTATTACCAGCTTCAAAACTTTGCTGGCACTGGTCTGTTTTTGTTTTTCAAATTCGACAGTAAAGGTCATGTGTGTGATTTCCCCTGTTTAAAATATCGCTCCAATTTGTAAAATGTACGAAACAAGGGACATAACCTTGAAAATGTTTAATTTACACTTCTTATTTCCCTTATAAAGAAGATAACCTTTAGTAGGCATGGTTATAGAGGAGGCCGCGCTGGTGTATCGGCGAGACACTCGCTTGTGGATTGGAAGAGTCGTGGAATAAGTTCCTGATAAAACCGGACTTGAAAAAAAAATACCTCCTACGTCGACCCAGCCCTACATGGGTACCAGGTACAATTCAGGGAAGTAAAGGCGGCCGGCGTGATGTTGACTATATCGCCCACCGAATTTGCCCAGCTCTATAGCGTAGTTGGTTAAACTTGACTTTCGCGGTGGCCGGGTGACGAACTCCTTGTGGTCCGGGTTCACTCCCGGGGGTAGGCAGAAAGGCCACATTTCTCCCAGATTAACGGTACCTATAATGGAATCAAGGCCGAAGGGTTGCGATATCCATAATACCGAGCCTAGGGGTTAACAACTCATGGCTTCTGGATACTTTTTTTTTTTTAAATAACCCACCGAGTTCCAATTGGTGTATAAAATATAAGTCTAGCCTTGCATGCTCAAAGCGCCCGAAGAAGCGGAAAAGGGTTCTTTTCTTTACCTGTAATTGTTTTATTTTCTGTTCTCTACTCCTGGAATGGCTCGCGGCGTCAGGACAGGAGGGGATCTCTGGAACTGGCCCTTTAGTTCGAATAAAGTACTTTTCAGTGTCTCTGATATTTATGGGGTAAATATTCTGCGTGGTCGACCTCTGTGTCTGTTACCGCTGTATCTGTATATCATTACTCTCTGTGGTGCCATGCGTGATATCCATTTTAATTGTATAGTTATTGAAAGAGATGACTGTACACCGGTTAATAACTAGGTGTCTTAGGAGAAGCACATGAAATATATGCGATAGCAACAGTGGTCATGCAATTCAATGCTCTAGCTGGAAAAAACATCCTTTTTTTTTCCTTCTCGGGTCTTGCTAGTCACACTCGCCATCACCATAACCCTATACAGAAAAATATAAGAATATTGCCAACAGTTTCTCTTCTAACAGAAGGCAATACCTTCTTCTTACGGTTTCTTCTTCTTCTTCTTCTTCTTCTTCCTTCTTCTTCTTCTTCTTCTTCTTCTTCTTCTTCTTCTTCTTCTTCTTCTTCTTCTTCTTCTTCTTCTTCTTCTTCTTCTTCTTCTCCTTCTCTTTCTTCTTCTGCTTCTTCTTCTGCTTCTTCTTCTTCTTCTTCTTCTTCTTCTTCTTCTTCTTCTTCTTCTTCTTCTTCTTCTTCTTCTTCTTCTTCTTCTCTTCTTCTTCTTCTTCTTCTTCTTCTTCTTCTTCTTCTTCTTCTTCTTCTTCTTCTTCTTCTTCTTCTTCTTCTTCTTCTTCTTCTTCTTCTTCTTCTTCTTCTGCTTCTACTTCTGCTTCTTCTTCTTCTTGTTCTTGTTCTTTTTCTTCTTCTTCTTCTTCTTTTTTTTTTTCTTATTCTTCTTCTTATTCTTCTTTTTCTTTTCTTACGACCATATATGGGCAGTGGTGTTAGATTTACGTGTCTTACAACATTAGACATCCAGGGCAGAAATACATCAGGTTAGTACATGGCCCAGATGTCCCTAGTGCTGTTCTTATAAATTCATAAGAGAGTGAATAAGACAGGTGAAATTTGTCCTGCTGGATTGACAAACAGGACCCCATTCTCTAAACTCTAAGGTAAGATAGCCTCTCGTTATCGGTAACTGACTGGTGGTAATACTTAGAAATAAGGAAGAGATAAAATAGTATACCGAAATTACATCTAGGAAATGCACTGAGTGGCAACAAATGGACAAGTACCCAAAACGTACTTCTTTATAATCTCTTCTTCTTGTTCTTCTTCTTCTTCGCGTTCACCAGCTGTAAACTCTAGCGGAAAGTTTTGTTTGTTCGTCCACTTCTGGACTACAGTCCTGTTCAAGAACTTGAATGTTGTGTGTGCATCCATTTGACAGATCTGACTAATTTGTAGGCAGACTGTTGGTTCATTGCCTCTCAGACAGATGCACTCTGACATTGAAGGAAGCTTCTAATTAGTCGACTCTTAGGACATGTTTGTGGGTAGGCAGTGGGTCAGTTCTTGTTTTCCCTATAATAGGGCCCTGGAACCCATACAGCGATCTTTGTAATCTAAGGTCAGGTGCTGTCGGCTGTGAGAGACCTGATAGACAGGCTGGTTCTGCCTTAGTTGCCGATGGCCGGTCCATGGATCGCACCGACATTGTTAATGCCATTAGAAATATAGGGCAATCAGAGGATTTTGGGAGCAGCGTGTCCATAGCACTGCTAAGATTACGAGAATTTGGAGTAATAATCGGCACAGCCAAGCTTGCGAGGCACACCGGATGTTCAAAAATCTTTTTAACCAACACAGGACTGGCATTGAGCTCGGAGTTCTGATGGTTACGTTAGAAAGGAATCTGAGTACCTATGGATGTGCCCAGAAGGCAGTCAAGATAATCAAGCTCATATTTACTCTGAGGAAGCTGCGTGGTCTCGAGGCATGGTATCCGCATCGAGTGCTAGAGGTTCTGGGTTCAATCAGCGGTAGGGGCTGGGATTTTTTCACGTGGACTTGGACTTCTAGTAATTCCCCCTGGTCTCTGGGTAGTGAGATCGGACAACCGTGTGCATTGCTGCGCACGTAAAAAAATCCCATGGCAGTTGGAAATCGAAAAGAGTAGTCTAACGGTGCTGCCTGGGCAAGATTTGGTGGTTATAATCATACCCAAAGTATTTCAGGATCCTCTCCGGTGCTACAGAGCCTGTGCACTGTGCTGAGCTTCTTCGGACTCTGACTTGAGTTAGAACAAAAAAACGGAGCACTTATGGGTGGTACCCATGTGAGATGATGTTGATCCGTTGTTCACAATTCAAGTGACAATTCACTCTAATTCAGTAGAATGGAACCGAGTTGTCCCATAAATCTCTCTCCGGGAAACAGCTAAACCCCTGCTGAGGGCTTTGACTAAGCACGACATTTGCTGCTACAGCTATGATCCATGTGGATCATCCGTTAAAACATCACAGCTACAGTCGTGAACTCAACAACGCGTCTGTAAAGCGAGCCGTCGACCTTCGGAGCCCGAGTCAAACGTAATGTGCTTGCATAAACAGAGGAGGAACCCTTTAAGTCGTCGAAGCATTATATATAATTAACAAACATACAATGTGTTGATTGGCACTTGTAGAAATAAGTAGTAAAATAGAAGGTCACACTAGATATCATAAACATTGAAAATATAGTTACCATGCGGGCAATCAAACCTATCACTTCTTAATGACGAATGCGCCTCAGTATGGAAACAGATGTGCTAAGATAAAGACCAATTACCCCCCCCCCCCCCCCCCCCCATTAAAAAATGAGTCCATTAGCCATGTCTATTGAGCAGCTTGAAATCCACAACTATGGAACACGGACATAATTAGTCTTCCTTCATTAAAATTGCACCACAGGTTATAGAAATTCTAATGAACCAAGTAAGGGTCGCATAACAAGCACATCAACAATCACCAACACATCGGACCCTAGCTTTGTGTCCAGAATACAACGAACATTTAAGAAAGAGCTTTGACTGGTCGGTTCCATTGTGTTACACATACATAAACAGAAGGAGAACTTTTCTGCGCAGCCACCAATTAATGAATGTTTGTAGTTTATTAGTAATGGCCTAATTTGTTATCTCTGTGGCTAAGTCGATACGAACGCTTCGTAATGCCGGGGTGCCGGGTTCGATCCCAGCTGCGAACCTTGTGCCTTCCGTTGGTTTCGACAGTGGTATCGAGAAGCCGACCGTCCAGGAAGCAATCTCAAACTACTTGACGTAAATTTGTCTAGAAAACCGACAGTAGCCAGTAAATGCGAGGGTTGGTTCTGTAACATCATGTAAAGGATATGCAACTAACTTTATTTGTTCTTCAACGTGTCTTAACTTTTACTTGTACATATCATGATTTAAAAAAAATAAAATAAATAATGCTTGGCCGTCTTCACAATGAGGGTTTTCTACAGTGTACCACTTTTTTTTTTTTGGGGGGGGGGGGGGGGTGTTGAACCATATTACCAGCTAAGTGGAACCGTCTTAGTGTAGCGGATAGACGCTCAACTGCCGACCAAGCCTTAAGTGGAAACTAGGTAAAGTCCTGGAAAGTAAAGGCAGCTGGTGCGGCGCTGACCACATCACCCACCGAGAGCCGATTGGTTTGTAAAATATCGGTCTAGCCCTATATGCACAATACGCCTGAAAAGCCGAAAAAGGTTAATTTTACTTTGACATAACAGGGCCCCAATTTATTCCACGGTGGCACTCTCGTACTATTGTCAGAAAACTACGAGAATGGGTTTTCGTTTAGGCGTGTACAGTGGAGAATGAACCCTAGTGCCCGATGATCATGAAACCGTTAGCTGCAGGTGCTAACCTCTGAGCCACCGAGCCGCACTTCCTCGTCATATCATGTGCTTAAATGCTCTGCGTTCACTCGCTCTAAACTCTGGCGGAAAGTTCTGGTTGTTCATCCACTTCTGGACTGCAGTCATGTTCCTGAACCTGAGTACTACGTGTGCATCCGTTTTACAGATCTAACTCATTTGTATGCAGACTGCTGGTTCCTTGTCTCTAGGCAGGTGGACTTCGACTTCGAAGGAAGCTTCCAATTAGTCGACTCTTAAGATATGCTTTTGGGTAGGCAGTGGGTCTGTCCCCCCCCCCCCTTTTCTATATTAGGGCACAGCAACCTGCATGGAAAAGGTTAATGATGTATCTCTGGCGCTAACACGATTGCATGGCCAGGGAGTAAATCTTGGTGAGGCACATCTATGCCTTATTTGTATCTTTTCTTTTATTTCACTACATCTCAAGGGCGAGATTTCGTAGGGAATTCCTGGAAAAGACAAGTCCAATATTATTGGGGTGGAAAAGGGGGGTTGGGGGGGGGGGGGATAATTGTTAGCTGGTCTTCATTTCACACCTAACAACTCTATACTATTAAACTTTCCCTGTAATTTCATACGAAATCTCGAAGCCCCCAAGATGGGCTGAAATAAAAAAAATTAAAAAACTTCTTGAAGTGGCTGATACATCAGAGGACTGAGCACTCATTATATTACTCTATGTGCAGCGACGTCGATTGTGGTAACATAACATAAAAAACCTAACATAACATAACATAACAAAACATAACATGCATAACTTCGAAAACACGAGAACCACCGTTCACCCCTATTGCTCTTACAACACTAGTGCACAATTATTCACGCATTCCAAAAGAGCCTCGCCGGTTATTCCCCCCTGGAACATTATTGTTGTCTGGTCAGGATGACCGCGTGGGCTGACCTTGTGTGATCTGTAGGATTCTAGATTTTTGTTT
Organism: Candidula unifasciata; assembly: GCA_905116865.2. Taxonomy (NCBI): domain Eukaryota; kingdom Metazoa; phylum Mollusca; class Gastropoda; order Stylommatophora; family Geomitridae; genus Candidula; species Candidula unifasciata. The sequence continues at coordinate 67,926 of CAJHNH020001719.1, forward strand.
CCCTCACTTAATGTTTGGGTTAACAAAACTGCCAGGCTGAAGTAATCAAAGACGGATACCGGATACTTCGGTTACAGAACGTCTTGAACTCTGTTCGCTTCTTGCCTGACCTTGACTCTGTGTAGTAAACATGACCTTCAGCGAGGTTGAACGAGAAAAAGAAAACTAATGTGTTACGTTAACTGGTTTGATAAGAATAAGATTTGCCAATATGGTCTATTTTTTCTTCTTCTTCTTCTTCTTCTTCTTTTTCTTCTTCTTCTTCTTCTTCTTCTTCTTCTTTTCCTTCTTCTTCTTCTTCTTCTTCTTCTTCTTCTTCTTCTTCTTCTTCTTCTTCTTCTTCTTCTTCTTCTTCTTCTTCTTCTTCTTCTGTCCATTTAACACCAGCGGAAAGTTATGATTGTTCGTCCACTTCTGGACTTCAGCATTGATCCTGAACTTGAGTTTTGCGTGCATATCCGTTTTGCGCATCTTTGCTTTTTTTGTATTATTATCATCATTTATTAGAAAGGTCTTCGCGACGAAGTGGTCAAGCCATTTGCCTCGTTTCAGTTCACGAGTGCGGTTTTTACTGAGATCCCCGAGGATCGTGGCCGGAACGACGAAATTCGTGCTCTGTGCGGCGCTCTCGGCAGGTGGCTAGCCGTTCTGTGGAGAGAGACCGAGCCATGTAGGGTTTAACCCAGTGCAATGAAGTCCGTTCTCTCGACTTTAACTGTAACTTCAGCATCAACCACCAATGTCCTGTTGCGCTATTATATGTCACACTGGGTTGGCAGTCTATTTCTTCACTCCGTTTTATTATGTGGAATAATTCAGTATTATGTATGAAAACCAAGACCTTTGGGTAGACAGGCTCCAAAAAAAATGTGATTTTACAAAATGCACCTGATATTCCGGTGAATAATATTTTTAACAATAGATTTAAGGGTACATGTAACGTTATCCGGCCCAGGCACACCGTGACTGGCCGGTAGCTTTGCTAACCTTCCACATGTGGTGGTCTAAGTTACGGGGGAGTCATGTTGTGTTCTGTTATGTATATATTGCGCGTAGTGTGATCGACCAGGTACACGTTGTGGTTTACTCCTTGGCCTGAGCGGCCGGCGGCATTGCGAATATTCTAGCCTTTTCGCTCTTCAAGTACGACATGAGACTGACGATTTAGGACCACATGTTTAGTGTTGTTGCCACGGACTGTACAGGTTAGTATGTTTAATATTTTCCGGACATAAAGTTCCATTACCTTACTGGGGGTCGAACCAGTGTCTCCAACATGAGAGTCCGACGTTGTAACCACTCGGCCAACCGCTCCTCTTTGTTTCATAGTTTTTAGAAAAAAAAAAGTGTTAGTATAGCAGATTATAAGAAGTACAAACGCATTCAATTTAAACGTTGCTAGACGCCCAGTTGAAACTTAACTGCACCTCCCCCCCCCCCCCTTTCCCCTCCAACCTCACTTGTCCAGCCACTGTACTACCGCAGCACCCTGAAATTATTGGTACACAAATAGCCTACTCTGTATTACGTTAAGGCCTCCACGTCTACTGACATATATGTACTTATTTTTCACAAAGTCAGTTTAGCCTAAGTGAACGCGACCTAGGGCAACCTATCTGTGACCGCGGTGTGCACTGCTGTTCTCACCCCCGCAGTGGTTTCAAATACAAAGCCGGCTTATAGTTTACATTAGTTAAATGACACGGACGGAATTTGGTAGAAATGTCGGGCGGTTATAAAAATGTTCAAGAGAAAGAAATATCCCCAAACTACCCACACATATTACATTGCAGATCACTCTGTATTAATAAATCAGCGACCGGGCCATCCATTGGTTGGCCGGTAGACGACATCGTCGCCGGTGGGGTCAGTACTTATGTATGTCTCCTTTGATCGCATCAACACAGCAGGAGCCCCTTCCAAGGCTCTTAGTGGCGTGCGGTGCTAAACCATTTTATATGACGCACATAACCTAGTCACAATTATAACCTAAAGCTCCCCCTTTGGAGATGCTGGTTGAACGTGACGATTTTTCATTTTCTTTCCAGCAAAGCACTCACTACATCTGAAACAATTTGGTGTGTTTTATTAGGTTGAATAGCGTGTTTCGAGGATTCCCAACACCTTCCTCCCCCAACCGAATGGGTTCTAGTGCCCATGGAAAAAATGGGGGTGGGGTGGAGTGGGGTAATAGGCCCTTTGCCTCTTTACAAGCGTGTCGTGAAAGACGACTATTTAGGGGTGTTTTATTCTATGGAATGTATCTGACCGAGAAGCGAGGAACCAGTTGTTTGCATACAGATGAGCCAGATCTCTAAAGTTCTGAAACACCAATGAGAACTTGATGGATATCTTGTTCTTCTTCTTCTTCTTTTTCTTCTTCTTCTTCTTCTTCTTCTTCTTCTTCTTCTTCTTCTTCTTCTTCTTCTTCTTCTTCTTCTTCTTCTTCTTCTTCTTCTTCTTCTTCTTCTTCTTCTTAGCGTTTAGCGGCTGCAAACTCCGGCGGAAAGTTCTGGTTGTTCGTCCACTTCTCGACTCCATTCATGTTCCAATACCTGAGTTTTGCGTGTACATCCGTTTCACAGGTCTGACTAAAGTGCATGCAGACTGTTGGTTCCCTGCCTGTCAGGCAGGTGTACCCCGACTTTGAAGGAAGCTCCCAATTAGTCGACTCTTACATGCCTCTAGGCAAGCAGTGTGACTATTCTTGTTCCCCCCCCCCCCCCCCCCACAATGGGGCCCCGGACCCCAGACGGGGAAATGATGGATATTAGGGAGAGAAAAACTAAATAGTGAGGATCTCTTTAAAGACAATAACTAGTAACAGATACTGGTTTCCTTCAGCACAGGGATTTAATGCACGTTGTTTTGGTACGGATTGAGCATGTAAAAACAGCATGTGTCTTGACAATAAAAAAGATGTAAAGGGGGGGGGGGGGGGTGTAAAAGAGAGAGAGAGAGAGAGAGAGAGAGAGAGAGAGAGAGAGAGGATGAAGAAACAGGCAAGCAAGCAAGCGGATAGACAGCTAGATAGACACACATAGAAATATATAGAGATCGAGGGAGAAAGAGAGAGAGAGAGAGAGAGAGAGAGAGAGAGATAGAGAGAGAAGTCAAGCCGGTGTTTTGGGAAATAAGCACGCAGATAGACTGGCATGTTCTGCACCACTTGGTGGTGAACTAATGTATGATAAGCTAATATATAGTTCCCTTTGGGAACGAGTGAACAGTACGGATGCGCAGATAGATTAATACGGTCTGAGGAGAATGGCGCTGCGAGTAGTTACCAGGGAATGTGGCCGACGCTCAACACTCAGGGGAAGGATGAGACGGATATACAACCAGACGGCTACTGGTGACATCGGAATTGAAACTCTTTGCTTGCTGCTGAAGATGGTAACGGAGCACTTATGGGAGTGTCCCGAGTGCTGTGATGTCGATTCTTAATTCAACATTCAGTAGTTATCAAAGTTCCAAATTCTCTTTGTAACTCAGCCTGTGTATCGGTCGGTCGGTTGGTCACCTCCACGCGAGGTGTAGCCGCCTAATGACCTCTCTCAACTTTACCCCTCTCTGCCCCCAGTAGCCATGGGATAATCCTGTGAGGGTCAGGGATCAGGACCTGGTTAAAGGACCATGAAAGAGATGCTTCGTGGATGAACCAGAATTTCACACTCACTCCTTAAGCCGGACATGGGGTCTTGAGTCAGCGAAGGTAAAGAAAGAACAGAAGAGGGAGGGGGGAAGAAGAAGAAGACGAAGAAAGAAAGAAGGAGAAAGAAGCTAAGAAGAAGGAAAGAAGAAGGAAGGAGAATAGAAGAGGAAGAGGAAGAAGAAAGAAGAGAAGAATGGCGAAAAAGAAGAAGAAGAGAGAAAAAGAAGAGAAGAAAGGAAAGAAGAAGAGAGAAGAGGAGAGAAGAAGAGAAGGAGAAGAAGAGAAGAAAGGGAAGAAGAAGGAAGAAGAGAAGAAGGGAAAGAAAGAAAGAGAAGAAAGAGAAGGAGGAAAGAAGAGGAAGAAGAAGAAAGAGAGAAGGGGAGAGAAGAAAGAAGAAGGGAAGGAGAGAAGAAGGAGAAGAAAGAAAGAGGAAGTGGAAGAAGAGAAGAGGGGAGGAAGGTAAGAGGAAGAAGAAGAAGAAAGAAGAGAGAAAGTGGAAGAAGGGCGAAAGGGTGAAGAAAGAGAGAAGAGGGAAAGAAAGAAGAAGAAGTGGAAAGGGAAGAGAAAGAGAGGGGAGTGGGAGAGAACAGAAGAGGAAAGAAGGGGGGGAAGAAGGAAAAGGAGGTAGGAAGAGAAGAAAGAGAAGAGAAGAGAAAGGAGAAGAAGAAGATGAAGAAGAGAAGAAGAAGAAAGAGGGAAAGAAGAAAAGTAAGGAGAAAGAAAAGAAAAGAAGAAGAGAGAAGAGAAGAAGAAAGAGAAGAGGAAGAGAAGAGGGAGAAGAAGAAAGAAGAAAAAAAGAAAGGAACAGAAGAAGGTGGAGAAGAGAGAAAGGAAGAAGAAAGAAGAAGAAGAGAAAAGAAGAAGAAAGAGAATGAGAGAAGAAATAAGAAAGACAAGAAAAGAAGAAGGATGAAGAAAGAGGGAAGAAGAAGAAAAGAAAAGAATGGAAGAAGAAGGAAGAAGAAAGAAAGAAGAAGAAAAGAAGGAGAAAAAAAGACGAAAGAAAAGAAGAAGAAAGAGAGAAAGAGAAGGAAGAAAGAGAAGAGAAAGAAGAAAGGAGAAGAGGAGGAAAGGGTAGGAGAGAAAAGAAGAGAGAGAGAGGAAGAAGAGGAAGAGAAGAAAAAGAGAAGAGATGTAAGAAGAAAGAAAGAAAGAGAAAAAGAAAGAAGGAAGAAGAGAAGAAAGAAGAAAAAAAGAGAAGAAGAAGAAGAAGAAGCAAAGAAGCAAGAAGAAAGGAAAAGAGAAGAAGCGTGAAGAGGGGAAGAAGAAGAGAAAAAGGAGAAAGAGAGAAGAAGAAGAGGAAGAGAAGAGTAAGAAGAGAAGAAAGAAGAGGGTAGGAAAGAAGAAGAAGAGACTAGAGAGAAAAAAGAAAGAAAAAGGGAGAGTAGGAAGGAGAAGAGAGAACCAGCGAAGAAGAAGAGTAGAGAAGTGAAAGAGGAAAAGAAGAAAGGAAGAGGAAGACGAGAAGCAAGAGAGAAGGGAGAAGAGAGAAGAGAAGAAGAAGGAGAGAAGAAGAAAGAAAGAAGAAAGAGGAAAGAAGAGTGAGCAAAGCTCCGGAAGACTGGGAGGAAGAAAGAAGTGTAACACCGAAGAAAAGAAAAAAGAAAGAAAGAAGAAAAGAATGAAAAAGAAGAAGAACGAGGAAGAGGGTAAGAAGGAGCGATAGAGGACGAAGGAGTGTGAAGAGAAAGAAAGAAGAAAAGAAGATCAGGAAGAAAAAGAAGGACGGGAAGAAGAAGAAGAAGAAGAGAAAGAAGAGGAGACGGAAAAAGAAGAGAAGAGAGGAAGAAGAAAAAGAAGAAGAAAGAAGAAGAAAAAGAAAGGAGAAAGAAAAGAAGCGGAAGAAGAGAGAGAAGAGTGAAGGAAATCATAAGAAGAATGGAGGGAAGAAAGAGAAGAAGAAGAGAGAGGGGAAAGGGAAGAAAGAGAGGGCAGAGAAGAAAAAAAAAGGGAGGAGAGGAAGAAAGAGAAGACCTAAGAAAGAAAGAAGAAGAGGAAGAAGGAAGAAAAAAGAAGGAGGAAGGGAAAAGAGAAAGAAAGAGGGAAGAAAGAAGAAGAAAGAAAGAAGAGAAGAAAAGAGAAGAGAGAGGGAAAGTGTGAAGAAAGAACTAGAGAAGAAGAAAGAAGAAGGAAAAGAAGAAGAGACGAAGAAAAGAAAGAAGTCAAAGAGAAAGAAATGAGAAGTGAAGAAGAGAAAGGAGAAAGAGGGAAGAAGAGGAAGAAAGAAGAAGGAGAAAAGTAGAAGAAGAAGGAAGGAGTAAGAAAAGAAGAAGGAGAAGAGGAGAAGGAAGAAAGAAAGAGAAGAAAGAAAAAAAAAGAAAGAGAAGAAGAGAAGTAAGAAGAAAGTAAAAGAAGAGAAAGAAGAAAGAAAAAGAAAATTAAGAAGAAAGAAAAAGAGAGAGCAAGAAGGGAAGAAAGAAGAAATAGAAGAAGAAGAAGAAGAAAGAGGAAGAAGAAAAGAGAAGAAGAGAGAAGAAGAAAGAAAGAGAGAAGAAAAGAGAAGAGAGAAGATAAAGAGAGCAAGAAGGAAGAAGAAGAGAAAAGGAAAAGGCCAAAAGAGAGAAAGAAAAAGAAGAAGAAAAGAAGAGGAAGTAGACGGAGAAAGAAAGAGAGAAGAAGAAAGAAAGGGAAAGAAGAAGAAGAAGAAGAAAAGAAATGAAGAGAAAGAAGAAGAGAAAGAAGAAAAAGAAGAGAAAGAAGGAGAAAGAAAAAAGGAGAAGAGGAAGAAAGAAGATGAAGAAGACGAAGAAAGAAAGAAAGAAAAGAAAAAGAAAAAAGAGAGAAAAAGAAGAAGAAAAAGGAAGAGAAAGAAGAAGAAAGAAGAAGGATAAGAAGAGAAGAAAGAAAGAAAAAGGAGAAAGAAGAAAGGAAAAGACAGAAGAGAAAGAGCGGGAGGAGAAGGAAGAAAAGAAGAAGAAAAAGAAGAGAAGAAAGAGAAAAGAAAAGAGAAAGAGAGACCAAAAAGAGAATAGGAAGAAGAGAAGAAAGAAAAGAGAGAAAGAATAAGAAAGAAGGGAGAAGAGGAAAGAGAAAGAGAAGAATGAGAGAAGTAAGGAAAGAAGGGAAAGTAGAAGAGGAAGAGAAAGAAAGAAAGAGAAGAAAGTAAGAAGAAGCAGAAGAAGAAGAGAAAGAAAGAAGAAAGTAAAGGTAAATAAGTAAAAGAGGAGAGAAGAAGAAGGGAAGAAAGAAAGAGAAAGGTAGAAGATAAGAAGAAAGAAAGAAAAGAGAAGGGAGAAGAGAGAAGAAGAAAAGAAGAAGAACATGGAAAAAAGAAGAAGAAAGAAGAAGAGAGAAGTGAGAAGAAGGAAGAGCAGAAGGAAGGAAAAGGAGGGGAAAGAAAGTCAAGAAAGGAAGAAAGAAGGAAGAAGAAAGTCAAGTAGAAAGAAGAAGACAGAGAGAAAAGAAGAAGAGGAAGAGAAGAAGAAGAAAGAGAAATAGAAGAAAAAAGAGAGAAGAAAGAAGAAGAAGAAGAAGAAGACAAGAAGAAAGAAAGAAAAAGAGAAGAAGAAGAAAAGAAAAAAAGAAGAATGGAAGAAGAAAGAAGAAGAAAGAAGTAAGAAGAAGAAGAAGAAAGAAAGAGAGAAGAAGAAGAAGAGAAGAAGAGAAGAAGAAGAAGGAGAGGAAAGGAGACAGAAAGAAGAAGAAAGAAAAGAAGAAAAGAAGAAAGAAGAAAGAGGAGAAGAAAGCAAGAAGAAGAAGAAAGAAGAGGGAAGAGAAAGCAGAAGAGGAAAAAGAAGGAGAGAGAAGAAGAAAAAGAAGAAGAAGAGAAGGAGAAGAAGAGGAAAGAAGGAGAAAAGAAGAAGAAGAAAGAAGAAAAGAAAGCTAAAGAAGAGAAGAAGAAAGAAGAGAAGAAAGAAGAAGAAGAAGAGAATAAGGAAGAAAGAATAGAGAGAAGAAGAAGAAGAAGAAGAAAGAAGAAGAAGAAAAGAAGACAAGAGAGAAAGAAGAAGATAGAAGAAGAAGAAGAAAGAGAGAAAGAAGAAGAGGAGAAGAAGAGAAAAGAGGAAAGAAAGAAGAAAAAAAGAAGAAGGAAGAAGAAGAAAGAAAAAGAAGAGAAGAAGAGACAGAAGAAGAAGAAGGAGAAGGAGAAGAGAGGGAGGAAGAAAAGAGAAAGAAGAGAAGAAGGAAGAAAGAAAAAAGAAAGAAGAAGAAGAGCAAAGGTAAGAAAAGGAAAAGAAACATGCAAAGGAAGAAGAAAAAGAAGAAAAGGAGAGAAGAGAAGAGAGAAGAAGAAGGAAGAGAAAGAGCAATAAAAGAAGAAGAAGAAGGAAAGAAGAAAGGAAAAAGAGGGAGAAGAAGTTGGAAAGGAAAAAAGAAAGAAGGGAGAGAGAAGAGAGAAAAGAGGAAAGAAGAAGAAGAAGAGAGAGAAGAGAAGGAGAGGAGAAAAGAGAAGAAAAGAAGAAAGAAGAAGAAGAAGAAGAGAAAGAAGGAAAAGAAGAGAAGAGAAGAGAGAAAAGAAGGGGAAAAGAGAAGAGGAGAAAAAAGAAGAAGAAGGAGAAGGGAAGAGAGAAAGAAGAAGAAAAGAGAAGAAATAGAAGAGAAAGAAGAAGAAAAAGTAAAACGAAGAAGAAGAAAGAGCGGAGAAGCAGAAGAAGAAAGAAGAGAAGTAAGAAGGAGAAAGAAAGAAGAAGAAGTACAGAAGAAGAGAAGAAGTAAGAAGAAGAAAAGAAGAAGAAGAAGAAAGAAGAAGAAAAAGAGGAAAAGAGGAAAAGAGAAGAAGGAAAGAAGAAGAGAAGAAAAAAGAAGAAAGAAAAGAAGGAAGAAAAGAATAAAGAAGAAGAAAAAGGAAAGAAGAAAGAACAAAGAGAAAGAAGAAAAGAAGAGAAGGAAGAAGCAAGAAAGGAAAAGAAAGAGAGAAAAAGAAGAGGAAGCAAGAAATAAGGAGAGAGAAGAAGGAGAAAGAGAGAAAAGAAGAAGAAAGAAAAAGGAAAGAGAAAAGAAGTAGAGAAAGACAGAAAGAAGAAGGAAGGAAGAAGAGTGAAAAACGCAAAAAGAAGAAGTAAAAGACAGGAGCAGAAGAAGGAGAGAATGTAAGAGAGAGAGAAGCAGAAGAGAAGAAGAAATGAGAAGAGCGAAAGAAGAAGTAAGAGAAAAAAAGAAAGAGAGAAGAAAAAAAGAAGAGGAAGAAAGAAGAAGAGAAAGAGGAAAGAAGCGATAAGAAGAGAGAGCAAGAAAGTAAGAAGAAGAAGAAGGAGAAGAAGCAGAAAAGTAAAGAAGAGAAGAGAGAAAAAGAGGCAAGAGAAGGTACAAAGAAGAATGAGGGGAGGAAAAGAAAGAATGATGTGGCTGAAGAAATATCCCCAGCTGGCCAGGACGTCGGCACAGATGTTAGCAACTTCGCCCTCTTGTTCCATTACGATCAAGTCGACCCATGACCTGCCCTCTGTAGGTCAATGACATATGCCAAGGGCGTAACCAATTGAACCCATCATTGGGCGAGACAGTATGCACCGGTTGAAGCTGTTAACTGCCGCCTCTAGGTTTCATCAAGGCGAGCAGTAAACACTTGGCAATGCCGATTTTAACACAGGGCTACCAATACTGGGGTTTTGAATACAACATCTGGGTTTTTATTTGGCGCCTTGGGTTCAGATTTTATAATCTTTTTTTTTTTTTTAAATATATCCTTATATAAGAGTAAGTAAATGTTTTGTTTCGTAGCTATAAAGTTTGTAATTTTTAATCATTCGTGGGATTTTAGTTTTTTTTTTTTTGTTTGTTCTTTGCGTTTTTTTTTTCCCAGCTAAGCTTTGGTTTCGATAAAAAATTCCATAGGCAGCACAGTTTTCACACAGACTATTTTTTGTCGTTGTTGTTGTTGTTGATTCAAACTATTGGACGTAAATTGCCTAGCAAAACAACACAACAGCCAGGGGTTGGTTCTGCAACGTCCTGTAAAGGACACACATACATTTAGTCGGCTCTGTGGCTAAGTCGATGCGAACACTTCGTAATGCCGGGATGCCGGCTTCGATCCCAGCAGCGGGCCATGCGCCTTTCGTTGGTTTCGACAGCGGTATCAAGAGAGCCGACCGTCCAGTGCAATGGCAAACTACTGGACGTTAATTTGGCTAGGACAAACTGTTGGGGTTGGTTCTGCAACGTCCTGTAAAGGATACACAACTAAACCTGTTGTTGATTAGCTGAGCACGTTTGAAAGATTTTGATTTTACCGTCTGGGTCTCGGGGTCTTAATTTATGTGTAGGAAATAGAGGGTGGGGGTGGGGGGTTATATTGCTCCTTAACAAGTATTTTGTAAAAATCGACTAATTAGAGTGTCGCAGTGCATCTGTCTGGATAACTAGGAGCCAAACAGTAGGCACATGAAAAGCTATAGATGTCCACACACAATTCAAGACTGAAAGAATCCAGAAAGTGCCAGAATTTAGAACAACCAGGGAAATGGTGAGGCCAGAGGATTTAGAGAAAAAGAAGTGAAGACTCAAGGAAGAGATTAAAAGGGCAGCGAAATGAGGAGAAGGAGGAGGAGGAGAAGAAAAAGAAGAAGAAGAAAAAGAAGAAGAAAACGACAAATAATAATAATAATAAGTAGGACTGGCTAATTTCGTTTGTTATTATTATTTCTACTATTTTTCTTACTATTATTATTATTATTAATATTACTACTACTACTACTACTACTACTACTACTACTACTACTACTACTACTACTACTACTACTACTACTACTACTACTACTACTACTACTACTACTACTACTACTACTACTACTACTACTACTACTACTACTACTACTACTACTATTACTACTACTACTACTACTACAATTATTTAAATAAGAGAGGAGGGGCTGTCTGTGGTGGCCTTATCAACAAATTAACGTTTAACAACCCACGACCTAACATAGTTCTAATTTCGCTGGAGCTCGTTTAGAAAAATACCATTGGTGGCAGTGATGTTGATAGGTATGCTTCCTGATACTGTACTATACAAGGCATATACCAAAAGATGAGAGTAGAGCAAGAGGTAGACCAAGAACAGCATGGGAAGATAACATCAGAGAGACTCTACATCACCATGAAGCAGTCAGAAGAGTACGAAGCGGGACCTTATATCTCCCTCGACACCCGAAGCGGTAAAAGAGGACGTAAAAAAAAAAAAGAAGAAGAAGATGCCGATAGGTGACGTGATCAACATTACACTAGTCGTCTTTGCTTCCCGTGACCTTTTTTGGTACCCATTTTAGGCTAGGTCGACCTGACAGCCGATATCAATTAAAAAAAAAAACAACTTGGATCACCTCTAAAGTGTTTCGAGTCAATAGCCTCGCTTCAACTCCACACACACCCTCACCTTCACCCTGTGTCTGCTGACTGTTGACCTCTTTTGTAGGTCAAGGCTTCTAACTGACCGATGGCCAGTACGAATACCACTTTAAACTCTAAAGTTGGGGGGGGGGGGGGGGGGAGGAGTATCATTTACAACAAGAGGGCTTGGAAAAAAAATGCCCCCAACTAGAACTTACAAGCAGCAGCTTCCGCATCTCCTGCAGCTTTTTGCTCGTGAGTCCCAGCCATCTAGTTTAGCCCCAACACAAGCCCCGCGTGAGCGGCGTGTGGGATACTCTCGGCGGTGGCGGTAGTCGCCGGAAAACCCCAAATAAAGTCGCCGGAAGTGCGAAATTGACACGTGACTGAGGCTCTGTTAGGGTGTTTTTGCGGCCGCCATATTTTGTGCCCCGTTATTCGGAGGATAGCCTAAAGAGGAGAGTCCATGGCTAGCTTATACTCTCTTATCCCGCCTTGCATAACGGTTTATTTGTTTATCTTTCTTGCTGTAGTTTTCTTTAGCCCTAGTGACCCTTTCTGTTGATTTAGCAAAGCATATAGCAGGCTTTGTTGTTTTTCCTTTCCTGAATACACTGCCATCTGTCACAACTAATTCAAGTTTTTCTATTATACTTCTTTAGTCCCGTGCCAATAGTTATTGCTACTAAAATTGTGGTCTTGATATCATTCCACTTGTCCTTCATAGTCTCATCAGGCTCATCTCCCTCAACTTTTTTTTGGGTCCCCAAATGTGACCTCCCCCCCCCCCCTTTCCTCCCATTCCCACCAATGCCAAAACTGGAACTCTTCTCATATATAACATATCTAATTTTTTTTTTTTCAATGCCCCCCCCCCCCCCCCCCCAACCGCCCCCTTTTTTTCAAAACACAATTTTATAAAATGAATACATTTTTAGTGAGCACTGTCATCGGATCAGCTCGTGTAGATCAATATGTGCTTCTAATCCTGCCCTCAACAGTCCAATAACATTAAATGATTAAAAACGCCCTTTCTGTTTTAATAATTCTAATGTTTTCTGCACTTTTATAACTACAAAGTCAAAGGGAAAGAACCGCAGATTAATTTTGCAGCACCTGTGTAAACATAACGGATTATTCCTCAAGGACTGACAGAAAGTGATTCTTAAGTACAGTGTTCCCTTCGAATAAGTCCTTTACCCATTCCAGGTCCCTGGACATATAACAAACAGAACCAGTGCCAACAAATTTTCCTATAAGAAATAAGGGAAGAATGATTAATCGTTTCCTTTCTTTTGAACTCTACTAGTGTCATTGAGGTCAGTGGGGCTCTGAACGTGGCGGGTAGTAATAGGTGTTTCGTTATTTTAAGAACGACATTTTTTGTTATTTGTAAGCCCACAATGGCTTTTGCCATGGGCCGCAATACAGGCAGGCCATAAATATGGCCAATTGTCTGAACGCGGTTTTCGGGACCTCTCCACAACGATTATCATCCACATGGTGGCACTTTGTGTCATCGGGTGTTTATCGCTTGTGTGATGTCCTAGTGGGGTAGAAAGTTAGTCAGTCAGTGAACGTGGCGGGTTCGTTTCACGGCTGCGCCCTACAGTTTTACGAGTGCAATTTTTATGGAGATTCCTGGTGATCGTCACCGGACCTACAGAGTTAGCGTGATCGGCTGGTGGCCAGACGTTCTGAGGAGAGAGACCGAGCCATATGGGATAAAAGCGGATTCTCTCGACTTCATAACTTTTGAAAACATGCTCTACATGACTACCATTGTTTTGAAAGCACATTTCGATGTCTCCTCCACACTGAAGGGAATGAGAACAACTGAACTTATGCTTGTAATGGCGTAAAGCTGAAGACCCTTTTTCTGAGCCTTTCAGACGTTTTGGGCATATAGGGCTAGACCTATATTTTATAGATCAAACAACCCTTGATGGGTGATGTGGTCAGCATCACACCGGCCGCCTTTACTTCCCAGGATTGTACCTGGTACCCACTCAAGGCTGGGTCGACCTGACAGCCAATGTCCTTTTTGAAGGGGAAAAAAGCCCGGTCCCCGTCAGGAACCGAACACACGACCTTCCGATCCACAGGCGAGTGTCTAGCAGCTAGACCACGACTGCTCCCCTGTAATGGCATTAAAGAATTTTTTTTTTCTCTTTGTATAGAAAATTATGGGATGACCTTATTATTAAATAAGTCCAATTTATTTTACCCTTTCTTTGTAACATGTAACGCTTAATTTCCTATTTCTGGTAATCTGGTAATCTGGTAATCCTAGTTTCAGCTTCATAACAAACGGGTCACCCCACATATGCTCCGCTCCTGTGCCAACGAAAAACAAACGCAGCTCACAGTGTCACGCCATGCACTCAACTCAGAAGCTGGGCGACGAAACTACATCCTTCCAGTCTACAAATGGAGCAAAAATGCAACGGGCCACCGTCTGGAAAAAAAAATATTTGCCACGGCTTTGAAAAAAAAAAAGGGTGGCCGTACCTAGCGTCCATGACCGAAGAATTATATGAGGGATAAACGGTCACCCCATCAGTACCCTCATTATTATGGGGAGGGACTTAGGACATTACATCCAAAGCAGGCGTCGCCCCTACAACGACCTGCCTGCCAAAAAGACTGTTCACCCAACAGCCATGCAGTTCTTTGGCACGAAGGAGCAATACTGCCGACTCCCTAATAATTATTTTATTCTGTTATCACATTAATGTCACTGCACATTGGGCATACCCATGCGTGCTCAGTTCTCCGAAGCAGCAGCCACTCTAAAGTACTTCTACTAATTGTCCCCATGAGAAGCTGGTTATATTGTCTCCTTTCTCGGCCTCGAAGACGGCAAAGACGTGCATCACCATGCTTAACTCCCATGTCACGCAATCGTGTTAGTGTCAGGGATTCCTCATTCTCCACTAGCCCAGTTCGTACAGCGTTGACTATGTCTGCTCTGTCCATACTTTTTCCCGCAATCATTAGTGCAGTGCTTGCCAGTTGCTGCTCGCTCATTTCCCTTCACCGCATGACCCGGTGTGTAGATCCAGGTTACGGAGGTTAAGTGCGATTTCCTGATGCTTTCTATCCATCAGAGCGCATACTGCCTGTTGCTATCTTCTGAAGCATATTCATTGAGTCTGAGACAAATTACTACATGTGTGGCGGTTTGCTCGGATACCCATGCTAAAGCTCTAGAAGCAGCGGCTATTTCCATTGTCATGCTGACGTGGTTGTCTGGTAAGCGCCACTGTCCTCATGTATTGTTTTTCCCCCTTTCTTTGCGCTGTGTATGCCCATGCTGACCTTGATCCGCGCTTCACGGATCCATCTGTGTAGATGATGGTATCTTCTGGGTCTGAATGCTGATCTATCAGTTCCCTTACTTCTTACCGCCGCAGGAATTTGATCCCTGCAGTTTCCGAGTGTGATGACAACCTTAGAGATGCCATGCATGTCTACTGGTGTATTTCATTCTTTTTGGCTGATCACGTCTAGGTCACATACCTGCTGGTTGTCTTTATCCTAGAGCGGCCTCTTTTGAGACGCGTTCCTTTTGTGTCGTGAATAGCTTTGTGTAATGGGTGGTTAACATCTGCCGATACCCTCATGTAAGCTTGACCTGTGCCACTTTGTATCTGCTTGTCATAGTCGGCAGACCCAGGATATAACGCATGGCGTTGCAGGAGGTGTCTTTTGTGCAGCCGAGTATGAGTCTCATGGCCTCATTCTGTACTCGGTCCAGTCTTTCTAGCTGGGTTTTGCTGACAGTTAGGAGGCCAAGACCGTAGTCAATGACGCTAAGCACAAGCCCTTGATAGAGAAGGAAAAGTAGACGTTGTTCAATATCAGCTGCTGCTAGCACCTTGAGTGCCGTCAAACCTTTCCTGGCTCTAGTATGACGTTGTCTACGTGGCATTTGTATGACAAGCATCTGTCAAATGTCATGCCCAGGTATTTCATGGTGTCCGTTCTCTCGATGTCCACACCACAGATGCTTACGACTGGCGTTGGTATACTCACGATGTGGGTATTCAGAGAGAACCATGTTAAGGAGGCTTTGGACGGGTTCGCATGAGCTCTTGATTCCTGGCACCACTCACTAAGTCTGTCTAGTTCGTGTTGTAGTGTGGTTGTAATTTCCTGCCTGTTTTTACCTCGACGTAAACAAGGATATCATCTGCATACGACATTGTTCTGCCTAGGCCTACGCGTTGTGCACTAGTACTCCTGCTGTGTACACATTGAAGAGCACAGGCGACAATGGTGATCCCTGGGGCAGACCCATTAGGACGCGTTGAGGTTCGGATGCCCATTCACCACATCGAAGCGACACTGTTCTTTCAAATAGCGCTGCTGCGATCCAGTTGACCAAATTTGTTTCTATCTGCATATCCAACAGCAGTCTGATGAGCATGTTGTATGGGACGCTGTTGTACGCATCTTCTAAGTCAATAGCGGCTGCAGCCGTTTCTATTCCCTCCTGGAAACCCTCATATGTGTCGTAGGCAAATACTGCAGCATTGCACCATGTATCTCTTCCTGGTCGGTAGCCACCTAGTGTAGCGGGGAATAGGCCACCCGACTCCAATATTTGGGTTAACGTTCTGGCAACGATTTTTTTAACAGTAGATACATTGATGGGGATGCATGAAATATTCTAAACACTGCCTAATGCAAAAAGACGTAAAAACAAAGAGCAATTAAATGAAATAAGTGAAAACGAAACCCCACTTTACCTTTCCGAGAAGAGTCGAGTGTCTTCTAGAATTTTGCTGAGATTGTTTGGAAATAGTCACTTTACAATCAAACTTGTCAGCGTTTGTGGCTTAGGCATTGCGTGTCCGACTCTAATTCCAAAGAACCGCGATCGAATCCCACTGCTGGATGCGTGGATGTTTATCTTGGCATGGGGGTGTCACAGGTCGACCCAGCCTAAAATGGGTAATAGCATGTATGTCCTGGGGAAGTAAAGACGGCCGGCGTAATGCAGACCACATTACCCAGCTAGTGCCGATTGGTCTGTAAAAATACGAGTGCTCTCCCCAAATGGCCGATACATACGCCTAAGGGCGTGAAAATGATACTTTACTTTACTTACAATATCACTTGAGGAGTCAGAAATTATGTGTGTTTTTCTCTTTCCTTTCCTTTTCTTTCTCTTCTCCTTGCTTGGATCTGGTTTAGGCTCATCACGTGTGATTTTTATTTAAAATGTGTCCAAAAAACTTTGCTTCTGCATACTCCTTATGAAGTTTCGGTCCAGATAACGCTACTGCTAGTTTGGGTTTTGTTAGGGTGATAATGCTCTGCCAAGTTTTTGACATCCATCAATTTAGCAAATAGGTCATGTTTTAACGAGAAAGGTAAACAAGGTGTCTTTGCATTAGAACCCACAGAGGCAAAGGAATAAGGGAAGGCCAAAAAAAAAAAAAAAATGGAGAAGAGAGCTGGAGAATGAAAGACAGATAGGGAGGACATGGGGCGAGCTTTGTGTAATAGCGAAGGATAGAACGACTTGGCGTGAGTAGTTTGAGGGCCTATGCTCCATTGGGGGATAGAAAGGCAGAAGAAGAAACTAGGTGTAGTTAAAAGATGGAGAGTCCCCGTGTGGGGTTTCGAGAAAACAAGAATAGACCCACTGCCTCCGCTACAAGCATGTCGTAAGAGTCAACTAATTGGTGGCTTTCTTCGAAGCCGGAGTGCATCTGCATGAGAGGCAAGAAACCAACAATATGCATACAAATGATCAAGATCTGTAAAACGGATGCACACACAAAACTCAGATCCTGAAACAAAGTCAAAGTCCAGAAATGAACGAACAACCAGGTGAACTCAGAAAACAACAAAGGATGGAGAGGACTTGGGGTGAGTTGGCTGTGGACCTATGCTCCACTGGAGAGTGAGGGAAGGAGGGTGAAGTAAAAGTCAAAAGAAGAAGAAGAAGAAGAAGAAGAAGAAGAAGAAGAAGAAAAAGAAGAAGACGAGGAAGAAAAAAAGAAGAAGAAACAAGGTTGGCGCTCGGTATCATGACTCAGTTTAGCGCATACAAGTTCTATCACGCGAACAAAAGTCCTATACCAATCAACATGTTGCGCCTCCAAACATGACGTATTCCAAGTCGGACATATCTCAAAGTGGACAAATACCGAGATACCACTGTTTTGCATATGCCTTACTTAGCCAACCGCTCTATCAAGAGAATCTTATTCTTAAACCACGGTGACAGTATACTGAAATGGTTCTAGCGGCTGCATTTCATTAAAGGTACCAACATAAGCGGTTTGCGAACTCACCTGGAAATGGACAGACGTGTCTCAATTCGCAAATAGTTAAATACATCGTAATGCAAGCCGTGAGTTTGTCTGATACAATCCAACCTGGAGTCAACAGAGTCACACGATACCTTAAGTTTTTAAGCACTCAATGTTTCTACACACTTTGAATAAAAGAAAGTGATACCTAATGTTTTTATGCTGAGGTTTTTGGTACTAGAGTAGAACCTCGCTTAACGAGCACCTCTTATAACGAGCAAAGCAAATTGTTAAAAAAAAAATGACTTGCTTAACGGGCGATGTTTCTCATAACGAGTATCGAGGAGAAGGGAAGTCCCGAATTGTGCACATGTTACATCAATCTGTGTTTAGCACTCGTTCCAGTAGCATCGTAGTGTCGCTTATGATCACAAATTTTCTCAAACTTGTGTTATATTGTGATATATGTACATGAATCCTCCAGGACTACAAGATGACCTCTCTGAAGAATTAAATTCATCAAGATCCAGTTTCTGCCTCCTAAAACCACTCAGTTACTCCAACCCATGACCAGCAAGTTATTTCTTTTTTAAGAAGCTCTACACTAAAGCACTCTTCGAGCATTGTTTTCAGGTGACTGACGAGACCAACCTCACTCTCAGAGAGTTTTGGAAAAACCACTTCCATATCTCACTGACTACCAAGCCCATTAACCCTTGCATTCTCTTAGATACCACGTATTTTAGCGTGTACTAAAAATGCCACAGCTTCACAACTATTTGATATAATCTCACAATATTTTGTATTTTTGCACCAAATTGAATGAAGAACACATTTAAAGAGTTTAAAAAAAGTGTTTATTCTGTTTTGCATCATCATCATGTGGCTGTAGATTGGTGCAAAAATCCAACTGAAAAATCTTTGATCTGACGAAATATAGACCAATAAAAATGTCATATCTTCAAAAAATATTCAACAAACCTTACCATAATTTGTATTTTTGCACAAAATTGAACTGAGAAGACATTTGAAGAAAAAAAAAGGGTCATAGCCATCAAACTGTTCAGTAGTGTCTTCTAATTCACTTTTTAAAGCAAAATCAGGAAAATCACATGCATCATCAGAAACATTATTAGAAAAATGACCACCAGGATGGTTCTGAGAATTTGACGCAATGATGAAAATTGCGTCAATGTCTCACTGACATGGGAGCTAACTGAGGAAATTCGTCAAAAATTTTCTTCAAGCACTGCGAAGTTATTTCCCTTAATTAATCACACAGAAGTGAATAAGCTAAAGGCTTCAACTAAATTCGTCAAAAAAAAAATCGCAAATTTAACATGACGGCAGGCGTCCAAAGCTTCAATCGCAAAGGGTGCGACCTTGTCGGCTAAACGTTAGCGTCGCCTCGTCGCATAACGTGCGACGCTGGTAGTCATTGGGATATCGTTGCCTGCCTCAAGATGATCGACAAGGCGGGGGAAGGGGTTACCAAGAGAACCCTAACTTCTGCCTGGAAGAAGCTTTGGCCGGAGAGCGTTGTCGATTTGTGACTTTGAGGGGTTCGAGACAGTATCTGTGGAACCTGTAGTCAACGAGATTGTGTCTTTGGCCACTATCATGGGATTGGAGGTGGATAACAGTGATATCGAAGAGCTTGTGGAAGAGCACAGCCAAGAGCTGACCACCCAAGAGCTTATGGGGTTGCATTGTGTTACACAGCAAGATGTTTTGGGGGAAAGTTTGTCAGAGGAGGAGAAGGAGGTAACAGAAAAGCAACAATCTTCTGGCGTAATAAGAGAAATGACGAAAGCATGGCAAACTGTTGCATCTTACATTAAGAAGCATCACTCTTAAAAGAAAGTGGCTATGCGCGTTGCAAATTTATTTATTGCTAATGCTGTGTCGCATTTTCGCCAACTTTTGGAGCGTCACCAAAAATATCATAATTATTTCGACCTTTTTTTTTTCTGCAAAGTGAATTCGCATTCCAGGAGGCCTCGTTACGCCTTTAAAGAAAAGATGAAGATGATAAAATCTTCTTAACAATATAGATATAATTTTATCAGAATAAACGTTATACAAAGCATTTTGTGAGTATTTTATTTTTCGACATGGAACGCATTATCGTATTTCACATTTATTTATTTAAGACAAATTTTTTCGCATAACGAGTGTTTCGCTTAACGAGTATGATTCTGGAACGAATTATGCTCGTTAACCGAGGTTCCACTGTATATTTTTTGCTTCTCCATAGTAGTGTCAATCATTTAATGCTTCTTTGTATTTTTATGCTAGTAATGTGCTTTTGTATTTCACCTAACTAGAAATTTGAGTACTGAATTTACGAAGGTTTCATGTTTATGCGATCCTGCATTGTAACGATGAATTGAAGAACTAGTGAGGACAATATGACATTGCCGATTTACAGAATTTACCTGTTAATCTCACTTTAGCTTGGCCGGTTTATAGTTTCTGATTGTCTTCTATAGTCACTTGATGTTTAAGCTTACCAAAAAAAAAAAACTTGTTTCGTCGCTTGATACAATATCCTATTGTCCCCACGCACACACAAAAATTCCCCTTAGTTTGTCCCCTTCTTTGGGAAAGCTTAGCAGCAATATATCACGACAGCCCCCTTTCTATGATTTGCATTTTTTTTTCTTTTTCGCTTTTACTGGCTGCAAACTCCGATGCGAAGTTCTGGTTGTTCATCCACTTCTGGACTTTAGTCTTGTTCTAAAATCTGTTGTCTCTAAGGCAGACGCACTCTGACTTCGAAGGAAACATCTATTTAATCTATTCTTACGATATGTTTGTTAAGGTGACAGTGTGTCTGTTCTTGTCTCTCCCCCTCCACCCCCCTCCCGCCCCCACTAGATCCCGGAACCCACACAGAGAAGTTTATGCATTCACAGCAATGGAATTAACTCTTATTTTCATACATATGTATCTGTAGGATTCGACAGACAATTTAAAGTGAACAACTCTTGGGACAATGTATAACATGGATGTATTATGCACAGACTCCTGAGCACATACTACATGACTGCCCTAACTACATACAGCAAGGATTGCGGATCTGGTCCAAGGAAGCTACACTACAAGAGATGCTGTGGGACCGGCGGCGACCTTAAACGCATAACCCTATTCGTGACCCAGACGGGACTCAATGTTTAGCATGATTGATGCCGAAAGCAGCAGAAGAAGAAGAAGAAGAAGAAGAAGAAGAAGAAGAAGAAGAAGAAGAAGAAGAAGAAGAAGAAGAAGAAGAAGAAGAAGAAGTATAAAGCAGACACTAAATAATGGTACAGTATTAAGTCTATACACGTGTTGTGACTGCACCCAGTGATGTCAGCCCTCATCAGGACTATGATGTAAACATACACATGTAGACTTAGGCTATTATAGTGGTTATCAACCTTCCGCGACCCTTTGGTACAGTTCCTCATGTTGTGGCGACCTCCAGTCATACAATTAGTTTCGTCGCTAGTTTATAAGTTACATGATTATGTATTTTCCAATGGTCTTTGGCGACCCCTGTGAAAGGGTTTAGAACCGCTGGGCTAGAAGAAGCCAATGAATATTTCCCCTTATTATCACTTGATTAGACTCAGACCAACAGCAAAGCATGGATTTTCTGTCCAGGATTTTCTGGTGTACAAAGTAATAAGAAGGCGGAACGACTGGCCGCTGCCGCTTCTCTGGGCGGTAAGCTACTGTATGATACAGCGGATGTGGTGAAGGCTGTATGAGACCAAATGGGCAGTGCAAAAGAACAGATGGGGAATCCATACACTGAAAGACTAATTCAACGGGGTTGAGTCGTGGTTCTGGAAGATATTCAACACTGGAGGGAAACAGGCAGACTTTTAATCAGGGGCAGCTGGTAACATTAGCATGTCAACTCTTTGTTGGTTACTGAAGAAGATGGCAGAGCAGATGTGGAAATGTTCCGAGAGCAGTGATGTCAATTCTTCATTCATTCATTGATTCCCATTATTAAAACTGGTGACTATTTCCGAAGTGTCTTGTTCACACCATTGAAAAGTTTGTATAATCGATGTCAGGATCCACGTCTACAGATAATATGGCCCTCCTGGTTAGATTTTGTTGACGATTTAGATAAGAATCTAACATTTCATGACAATCCTCATGATTCAGTCAGTTGAGTTGAGTTGATTCAAGAACCGACATCATAGAACTCGGGGCATTTCTATAAGTGCTTCGCGCCAATCTTTAGCATGCAGCAAAGAGTTCAAATACCAATTATACCAGTAGCATTCTGGGCGTCGAGTATCGACCAGATCCACTCGTCACTCCCCGTTGCATCACTCACACCAGACTGGCGATCAATTTGCTCCTCCGAATTGTACAGTTCTTCCACAAGGCCCTAACCCCGCCTGCCTTATCCTTCATCAATATTCCACCAAGGTGTGCAGAACCAGCCAGTCTGTCCGCACGTTCATTTCTCAATACACCGGCATATCACAGAGAAAACATCCAGACTATTCTCTTTACCCCATGCTCCGCATGAGTCACTGGAAAGTTCCTGGATTTTAACTGGAACGGCGTGGACGTGTTTCTAACTTCTATCGTGCTGTTAAGTGAGTTAGAACACATTGATGTAACCCACACCCACTGGAGTCGGTCGAATGTTTATTGCAGTTCCAACAACAATGCAGTCCCAGTCGGTAGTCTCCTTATCTAGTCTGCGTGAAACTGGCTGACACAAAGTATGGCAGATAACATCATTTGTCGAGGACACAAATATTTACCTTTCAGTCCAGGCTTCTCATCGTGACGAACATGCATGGAATCATCCGTAACGTAGATCTGTAGATTTGGCAACCGCTCGTCTCTCTTCCTGATTCAACACTGCAGCCATCCACTTACTGTCACGACGCAGTCTTTTTAAAAGACAATTCTTCCAATCAGCACACCCTGACCGTTTTCAGCTCTGTCCAAAAACCAACTGCCGTTATCACTCACATTTGTCCTTCCAAATCCCTGTTCTATTTTCACGGAGTTTGGACTGATAACTATTCACTCCCCTTCGTAACTATCTTTTATTTTGTGTAGCCCGTTTTCTTACTAGCCGGTCACTCTGCCGCGTCATAAGGGGTTCCCCGGGAATTCCCTCATTACAGTCACTAAATGCTTAGGGCAAGCCTAGCGTTTTGTCAACATAGCCTCCCCCAAAATCACTAATTTATATTTTTTTTTAATTAAAAAAAAAAAGACCACAAAATATAACAAACATATTTCTTTAAAGTATTGAAGCAGTTTGTAATTATCACATGATTTTCAATTGTGCAGTAACATCAAGTCATCAGCTATAAAATAACTCAATCCCATACCTACCGTCATGACATCGCTATTAACAAGTTAATGTTTTAATTTGTTATTTTTACAACCAAAAAAGACATCACTACAATAATGGAAGTATTGAATTATTTCTGTTCTAAACATCGCTAAGGCTGACTCTCTCGTGTCAAATTTGGCGCAAGATGTTGCAAGTAAGCCGTAGCCATTCAAAATATCAATCAAAATACATACAAAGATTTCACAGTTATATTATTACAATGTTTAAACTAAAGAAAACAGTGCAACCCACAACTTCACTGCTACACTGATTAAGTGTCAAAAAAAACTCTCCTCTTGTGGTCTTTGATTTCATTTTTTTTTTTAAGCAACAAACCTGACCTCACAGAGTTAATGAAAGAGCTGACCAGCTGGCAAGCAAAGAACCAACGTAAAAGGAAAGAAGCATGGACAGAGCTGATATTATCAACGCTGTATGGACTAAGTTGGGGTTAATGTTGAATCTTTGACGCTAACCGATTGCGTTACCGAGGAGTTGAGTTTGAAGAATCACGTCTATGTCGTTTTTGAGGTAATGACAGGAGATAAACATTTTCAACTTCTCATGAGAAAAATCAGGAGAGATACCCTGGAGTGGCTGCTACATGGGAGGACTGTGCACGAATGGGAATGCCCAAAGTGCAAAGACGTCGATGGTGATAACATATTACAACATTAACACACGGGCAAGAGGTAAGCAGCGTTTCAAGAGGGACGACTAGATCAAGAAATTAACAAACAGTTTGTCAGAGTATATCATCAGAATAAGAGATAAGTGTTCAAGATCCCCCATTGCTAACGTAACCTAAAAAATATATACATCAATTTTAAAGATTTTATTGCAAAATTCTATATCCATTTATACTGATTTATATCTCATGATTTCTGTATTCTAGCTTCTATCTCTCTATCAAGTCTGTCATCTTATGTAAATATGCATTTGAGATAGGAGGAAACTAAAATGACAGCAGCGCCTTACTGTGGGAACAAGTGCACTTAGTCTTGTGATCAATTCTTTACTATTACTAATTCTGCCCAAAGAAAGATCTGCTTGGAAATATAATGTTGTGTTTTTAAGGAGTTACATACAAGACACCATAGGACAAAAGGATTCACTGTTTTTTTTTTAATATTAATTTTTGGGGGAAAGATTATGCTACACTGCAGATCATGCCGATATTATTAATGCCCTCTCTGAGAAATGAAAAGGGTGGGGGACTATGGTGGCAGTTAATCGATACAGAACCGGTACTATTAGCCACCGGACGCTGGGTTTCATACTGAGGGGAGGATCTGAGCACCTATGGACATGATGATAACCCAACTAACTATCTAACTAACTAAACAACTAATGAACTAACTTTTTTTTTTTTTCTGATGAAAAGGAATAGACTTGAACTTAGTGACAACTGTCAAGATGAAAAAGCAGCAAAAGAAAGACAGAGAGATAAATATCCTAATGGCATGGTTGCATGGGATGAGTTGGGACAAGAGCACTTACCTGATCTGTGATTCTGGTGATCATATGAGATGCAAACTTTATCTTTTTCGCGTTCACCGGCTGTAAACTCTGACAGAAAGTTCAGTTCGACCACTTCTGGACTGCAGTCCTGTTCCAGAACCTAAGTGTTGCGTGTGCATCCGTTTGACATATCTGACTAATTTGTATGCAAACTGTTGGTTCCTCGACTCTCAGGCAAATGCGATCCGACTTCGAAGGAAGCTGCCAATTAGTCGACATGCTTTTGGATAGGCATTGGATCTATTCTTGTTTTTCCAATAATAGGACCCCAGAACCCACACGGGGATAAGATGCAAACAAAGGCCACGTATACTTATTGACAGGTGACATTATGAAGATGATGACGATGGATTTGATGATGACGATGATGATATGTTATATAAGGTATTAAATTTATCGTCTCTGTGTACATATATATATATATATATATATATATATATATATATATATATATATATATATATATATATATATATATATATATATATATATATAGCAAAAGTTATCATCTGTAACATTAATTCATTTTAAACTACTTAAAAAGTTTGAATTACCTCTCTAAAAATGTGCTTGCATAATATAACATTGATACAATTATCACAAATAATAAAATAAGTCATCATTTGTATGTGTTTAAAAAAAAACTTGATGATTATAATATGGATATCTTTCTATCAGATATTTATAGAAGGTACTGCACATTGTAGATTTTTACTCTGAAAGGATATGTTTGGACTTGTTCGTAAGTCTAAGGGTTAAGAACGTTTACCACATATCTCATGCTCTATAAATGTTTTCGACTGTTTACTGTCTAGGAGTCACGTCTATGTGTTAAAACTGGTTTTATATCTTTCTATACTATTGGCTCTCAACTTTCCTAAATCGGCGACCCTTTAATACAGATCATCTTGTGGTGATGAACCCAAACATAAAAATATTTTCGTCACTACTTCATAACTTCAGTGAATATGTGATTTCCAATGGTCTTTGGCGACTCTGTGAAAGGGTCGTTTGACCCCCAAAAGAGTCGCGACCCACAGGCTGAGAACCACTGGTCTAAATCAACGGTCTCCAACCATTTTTCAGGTCCCCCTCTACCCTACTAGTTTTTTAGTATAAGGAAACCCTCAACCCACCCCCCCCCCCCTTTTCCGCTTTTGAGAATATAACAAGACCCCCACCCCCCCCCCCCCCCCTTATCCCCCCCCCCCCCCACGTATAAGAATATGTGATTAAAAAGAGGAGGACAAAAAGAAAAATCTAAGCACTAAATAAACAGTTAGGGGTAAAAAAAAGTCCATAAAAATGAAAGTGTCAAATAACGAAACAATAGTCCTGATGATATTTGCTTTTTGTTGTTGTTGTTGTTGTTGGGTGGGTTAGGGTTCTGTTGTTGGACACGGCACAACGGAGATCACTCCCCACACCAAGCTAGTGACGCTGTTTTGTTTTCAACTGGTAAAGCTAAAAATCCCGATTGCTAAAATTATTTGACACCCTCCACTATTTCTTCTTCATGTCGCTGTTGACACGTACAGCCTTCACAAGTATTGTCCCATCGCTGCCGGTCTGCTGCGTTTGTGCCTACTGTGTCCCACTGCATTGGAGTTAAAAATCTACTCAAAGTATTTCAGGATCCTCGCCGATGCTGCAGAGCCTGTGCACTGTGCTGAGCTTCTTCGGACTCAGTGTGCCATGATGTTGATCCGTTGTTTAAAACCTCAAAACCTCAAAATTCAATTCCCCCCCCCCCCGGTCTACTGTCATTCTCCAGGGGAGTCAACATGGTGTGGCGGCTAAACGCTCGCCTGCTAATTGGAAAGTGGTGGGTTCGGGTCCCGACGGAGAAGAACTCTGACATTTAAAAAAAAATGACATTGGCCCCCATGTCGGCCCGGCCTCAAGTGGGTACCAGGTGCAGACCTAGGAAGTAAAGGCGTGGTGCTGACCACATCACCCACCAGGTTACGATTGGGTCTACAACATGTAGGTCTAACCCCATTCTGATCTTCATCTTCCATTCGCCTAGATACTTAAATTTATTGCCCGAGACAACAATACAGAATTTAATTGTTCATTAACGAACAACCTTTTATTTGATGTTATCATTACTTTAGCCTCCCTCCTTATTACAGCTGATTTCCCATTCTACAACCACCGTTCCTTATCCACACCCCCCCCCCCCCCGCCCATCCCCATTTGTAACCCCCAAGACAATGTCTTTAGCATAGTTTCTTTCTCTCTCTCTCTCTCTCTCTCTCTCACACACACACACTATCTATGTGTGTGTTTTGTGTGTGTGTGTGTGTGTGTGTGCCATTTGTGATAAACAAGTGTAAAAAAAAAAGAATTGTGTCTAATATACTTAGACAACTGATATCTGTTTGTTGTAATTTAGCGAATTGAGGAAACATGTTAGAACAAAACTGAACAATCAGGGTTGCAAATAATACGTTATTTTCATAATTTATATAAATATTTTTTTTTCTATTTTACCTTAAGTGAAACAAAAAGTCATAGTTGTATGAATAAGTAAAGTAAAAAAAAGTAAAGGACCCTTTCCACGCCTTTAGGCGTATAGGGCATATAGGGCTAGACCTATATTTGTATAGACCAACGGCACAAGATGGGTGATGTGGTCAGCATCACGCCGGCCGCCTCTACTTCCCGGGATTGCACCCGGTACCCACTCAAGGCTGGGTCGACCTGGGAGCCAAGGTCATTTTTGAAGAAAAGTCCGTCTCCACCAGGGAGCGAACCCACGACCTTCCGATCCGTGGCGCGCGTCTAGCCGCTCTGCCACGGCGACTCCCAGTTATATGAATACTCAGCAAAAAATAACATTAAAATGCACATTTGCATGAATAATACAGGATCTTTATGGTAATGTTTTCAAACATTTTCTCCCATACGTCTCTTGACTCGCGAAGCAGTAAAAAGGAAATGAAACAAAAAGAACAAGATCAACAGAACAACGGATCCACTCTGGACTACAAGTTATGTAATCTTTTTTTTGTTTTTTTTTTGTTTCCGGGACTTGAAGGGTTTGATTCTCATATGTGCGGTGATATTCTTGAAGAATGGAAATCTGGAGAGGGAAAAAAGAAAACAAAAACAACAGAAGAAAAAGAAGAAGAAGAAGAAGAAGAAGAAGAAGAAGAAGAAGAAGAAGAAGAAGAAGAAGAAGAAGAAGAAGAAGAAGAAGAAGAAGAAGAAGAAGAAGAAAAAGAAGAAGAAGAAGAAGAAAGAGGAGGAGGCGGAGGAAAATAAGAAGAAGAAGAAGAAGAAGGCGGAGGAGTAAAAGAAGAAGAAGCAGAAAAAGAAGAAGATGAAGAAGAAGAAGAAGAAGAAGAAGAAGAAGAAGAAGAAGAAGAAGAAGAAGAAGAAGAAGAAGAAGAAGAAGAAGAAGAAGAAGAAGAAGAAGAAGAAGAAGAAGAAGAAGAAGAAGAAGAATGTACTTTTCCTAAGTATATTCATACAGTCACCATCTATAAGAACAAAATGGCGGCCACTTTTCTAGATAAAAAAAAACAACAACAACAGGAAGTAAGCAATGGAGCTTGCTACTTAATCTCATATAACCGTGAATTAACATTTGTAAAAAATAAAACAACTCTACCTCAAAACCTATTTTTGAATTATCTTCAATAATAGCACCAATTTGTATGTACATAACATAAAACAAAATCACCAGGAACTTAAGGATCAACAAAGATGCACCAAGGTTTCAAGATGTGTGCACGGATGACTGCTGATTATAACAGCTTACGCAAATACAACCAAGTATTGTAACAACTCTTTTAATATAAAAATTACTTTCCATATTTGTTTTCTGTGCATCCGCGGGTATACCCACTTATGTTATCTTGGTTGGATACTGAAAGATTCTGAAAAAAAAAAAACACACACACACACACACACACACACACACACACACACAGAGCTTTAAAACAATATCCCCCAAAACAAATTCACACACACAATATATTCACTTCTATAAACACAGAACTTTCCTATGTACTCGTCGGCTCTGTGGCTAAGTCGATGCGAACGCTTCGTAATGCCGGGATGCCGGGTTTGATCCCAGCTGCGGGCCATGTGCCTTGCGTTGGTTTCGACAGTGGTATCAAGAAAGCCGACCGTCCAGGAAGAAATGGCAAACTACTGGACGTAAATTTGCCTAGAAAAACCAAACAACAGCCAGGGGCTATTGTGGTTGGTTCTGCAATGTCCTGTAAGAGATACGCAACTAACCCATGTACACAGTGCCGGATGTAGGCATGCAATAAACAAGTTACAGCATAGGGCCTTAATAAATTCCTTTTTTCTTTTTCACAAATGCAATTTGCTTTCAACAGAGTCCTGTCCGTGTAGGTTCCGTGACCCCATTGTGGGAAAAACAGAATAAAACCTTTGGCTCCGTAACAAGCATGTCGTAGGAGTCGACGAATTGATAGCTTCATTTAAAGTCGGAGTACATCTGCCTGATAAACAATGAACAGCCAACTGCACACAAATAAGCCAGTAAAACAGATGTACACGTAAAACAAAAGTACTGACAAACATGGACAAACAACAAGGACTTTCCGCCGGAAATTGCAGCCAGTGACAACGACGACGACGACGACGATGAAGAAGAAGAAGAAGAAGAAGAAGAAGAAGAAGAAGAAGAAGAAGAAGAAGAAGAAGAAGAAGAAGAAGAAGAAGAAGAAGAAGAAGAAGAAGAAGAAGAAGAAGAAGAAGAAGAAGAAAAGAAGAAGAAGAAGAAGAAGAAGAAGAAGAAGAAGAAGAAGAAGAAGAAGAAGAAGAAGAAGAAGAAGAAGAAGAAGAAGAAGAAGAAGAAGAAGAAGAAGAAGAAGAAGAAGAAGAAGAAGAAGAAGAAATAGAAGAAGAAGAAGAAGAAGAAGAAGAAGAAGAAGAAGAAGAAGAAGAAGAAGAAGAAGAAGAAGAAGAAGAAGAAGAAGAAGAAGAAGAAGAAGAAGAAGAAGAAGAAGAAAGAAGAAGAAAAGAAGAAGAAGAACAGAAGAGAAAGAAAGAGAAAAGGAGAAGAAGTAAGAAGAAGAAGAAAGAAGAAGAAGAGAAGAAGAAGAAGAAGAAGAAGAAGAAGAAGAAGAAGAAGAAGAAGAAGCGGAGAAGAAGAAGAAGAAGAAAGAGGAGGAGGCGGAGGAAAATAAGAAGAAGAAGAAGAAGAAGGCGGAGGAGTAAAAGAAGAAGAAGAAGAAGAAGAAGAAGAAGAAGAAGAAGAAGAAGAAGAAGAAGAAGAAGAAGAAGAAGAAGAAGAAGAAGAAGAAGAAGAAGAAGAAGAAGAAGAAGAAGAAGAAGAAGAAAAGAAGAAAAAGAAGAAGAACATAACAAAGCCCTTTTCAGGATTATAAATAACAAATATCTGCTGAGTAAACTTTCTTACATAGTATTGCAGGTTACAGGAGAAATGATGTAGCTCATATGGGTGTCCCAATTGTCATTTTACTGAAGTCTAAACGGGGTGGGACTATCCTATTGATGTGCCGCCTGGATTGAGATTTTGATCATCTCGGGTGTTAAATTTTCACACAGCAGCTGAAGACGAGAAACGGCACTCACACAGGCATACCGGCCAATAAACCGTGTAATGTAAATTCACAGTGGGAAAACAGTTACTTAAGAACGAACATCACAGCACATTTTCAAAAGCTCTAAGTCCCCCTATCTTCAGCAGTCCCAACAAGTTCTAGTTCCGATGACAAAAGGAAACAGCATGATTTTTCTGTCCGTCTTGCCTTTACCCTCATTGTTGAGTGTCGACCAGATCCCCTAGTCACGTCTGGTTGCACCATTCTCTTCACACCGTAATGACCCATCTGTGCTTCCGCACTGTTCACTTTCTCTGAGAGAATCTAGCTTTTAATGCATCAGTTTACCAGCAAATGATGCTGAACTGGCCAGTCTGTTTGCTTCTTCGTGTCCAAACACACACGCGTGCCCTGAAGAAAATATCCAATGACGCCAACAACCTTGGACATCAGAAGCACATGAGATAGCATTGTTTTGAGTACTTAATGTAAGTAAAACAGAAAGTCAGTACATGTGTTTTCAGCAGATACAGTATGTTCAAGTATTTTCTAATATCTCTTTACTCTGTCATTATGCAAACCAACTACTTTAACATCCCTGACCCCGGAAACTTGTGGAACGCTTGGTCGAACGTCTAACGTTCTTCCTTTACCTCTGTCTTCAGGCAGCTTCTTTGTATCTATCTTTCTGCTTTTCATTGTATTGTGAGGATGCTGGGGAAAAAATACAGTTAAAATTTGTATAGGTACATTCCAGCATTTATAAAGAGTTAAGTTGGGCTGAGTTAATAAATAGAACCTGTTTACGTTTCCCTGCTGATCTACACACTTTCTCAATCTGATCTAGGTCAGCGGGGTGTCACGTTGTACTGCTTTCTTCGAAAAAAAAGTCTCTTGTCTGACCTGGGTTGAGGCTGTGGGTAGGGGGTTTTGAGTTAGGGCCAGTTCTACATGTTCTGGGCTAGTTAAATCCTATGTCGTCGTGTAGTATAGAACACGCTACATCGACGCCAAACTAATTGGACAGAAGACAACGTGACACCCCTCCGACGTAGAAGAGTCAGAGGGAGTATGAATGAAAGGTCAGGTAAGGTGTAGATGAGCCGGGAAACGTTAACAGGACCAACAAATGACATCACAGCTCACAGGGCGTTCCCATAAGGCACATACGTGTTTCCAGCCCCTATATCGCGACCCAGATGGAAAGGGACATTACTTGTGGGGTCTCTTGACAGTTGTGAGTATGAACCTTCTAAAATCGGGGTGGGGTGGGGAGGTAGGGTGAGGGCTTTCATGTCAAAATGCCCTGCGCTCGAAAAATCTATTTTAAGTATTTTCGTCATTGTCTCATTTACCCTTTTTAGCAGCCTATTTTTAATGCACGGGATAGTGGGTCACTTCAGCTCTTCAAAATGGGGTCGTGGCTTTAAAAAAAAAAAAAGAGAAATACTGGAACCGGCTACCATTAGGGCTCTGTCATCAGCCAGCAGCTTTCAATAAATGAACACACAACTGCATGGACAGGTAACTTCTCAAAGTCCATATGGTATAAACATTTCTTCTTCTTCTCCTTCGCCTTCACCTGCCTTAAACGCTGGCGGAAAGTTCTGGGTGTTCGTCCACTTCTGGACTGCAATCCTGTTCCAGAACTTGAGTGTTGCGTGTGCATCAATTTGACAGATCTGACTAATTTGTATGCAGACTGTTGGTTCCTTGTTTCCCCAGTCCCTCAACTTTCCATTTCCGTGTCTGTTTGATTATCTGTTAGCTGCTTCTCAGGAGCTGTCTAATATACGTTGTCAAGAATGGATACTTATCTTTCGCGATAAGTCACCCTCGATGACGCCACGGGACCGTCCGATATTTCAGAGTGTGGTAAGACCGGGTTTTTCTACTTGTTGGCGCTTTCAACTACCCAAAAACATCTAGAACTGGCCCTAACCCCAACCCGTCTACGTCCCAGGAAAGATTGCAACCTAGTTTCCACGACTGCATGCAGCCTAGGTACCACGACTGCATGCAGCCTATCTACTGCCCCTAAAATATTGGACTGTCTGGGGTGAATATAAACGTAAGCATCAAAGAATGTTGTCAAGATGCCCTCTAATTGTCCCATTTTTAAGTGACATGCTGACAGAATATGGACTGTCCCTTTCTGCCGATCAGCACTAGACTGGTGATTTCTTGACCATCTGGCTAGTAAGCTTTATTTCCCAGGAAACTTTTAGATACTCATATTTAACTACTGCTTACCTGGCAACCGAAGTCAGCCCCAAAAAAAGTCTACCTAAATGCGGACTGGAAGCCGACTTTCGGGACAACATGCAGTCATCTAGCCATGAGGCTATTTCATTGGTACCTAAAGAGTTAACTAATTACTCCAGATGGTTCAGGTAATAGGGAAATTGCATTTCCAACCCCTAATCTAACAGGTCAACCCATGGTTTCTCCGTTTCTGTGCCAACGAAAACTACACAGAATGTCAATTACTGTTCCTTGGGAAAGATTGGACATAGATTGCAATTTCAGTAAATCCAACAGCATACACACGCACTAAATGCCTAAGGCAGCCATCAGAAGTACCAACACCAACAGTCAGATACTAGAAATGCAGTTAATCGTCGATGGAAGCAGCAGTTATAAAGTTACTGATGATTCAAAACAAACTAAATAGCCCGATAAAAGGTAACGGCATGAAGAGTGTGTACCTGCTGCTCAGGGACTGCTTTCGGATGAATTCTTCCCACGGGATAACTATGCAAAGACTCATATCCTGAGCTGCTTCCCATGCTGTCATCTCGAAAATGCACTTTGTGACCTTTCCCATTTGCGTAGCTGTGACCATTAGCTTTCAAAACACTGCCAGTAACACGGCTGCTGTTGGAGTTTGGGCTACTGCAGCTGCTGCTTGCGGCCGATGAAGACAGGCCTAAATCCGTCATGTGGGTTCGGTGTGGTAGCTGTTGCCGACTCTCCTCTTTCAGAAAGAAAATGTCACATGTGAAGAATGCAGTAGTGTAAGATGTAAGAAGCAATGGTAATTACAAATAAAACTGACCCTCCAAAATGCAAAATAAAAGTAAATGGAACAAACCTCAAGCAAGTTGATCTGTTTAAGTACTTGGATACCCTGATAATATCAGATGGAAGATGTTTTAAAAAATTAAATGTTGAAAAGCTCAAAGGCAGCCTTTTACACAATGAAGAAAATTGTATATATTCTTTTCTTGTCAATTAAGACGGGAAAGAGAATTCTTAAAAGCTATATAAATCTTGATACACGGAAGTGAATTATGGACAGTTGGCAGATTAGTCAAAACTTATTTGGATGCTGCGGAGATGTGGTTTTATAGACGAATGAAGAGAATACTTTGGACAGATAACAAAAATAATGAAGACATCCTGCAATAAACTGACTCACGAAGAGAACCTATTGCCCACATCAAAAAGAGAAAATCTACCCTCTTTGATCCTGTGATAAGAATAAAACTAGAATACATCGTGACAGTAGGAAAGTTGAAGGAGAGGCAGAGGGAGACCAAACAGAACAGATGCTGGCAGGCTGATATTATGGCATGGAGGATCATCTGTGTCAGAGTTTACTGAAAGTACACGAGACAGAAGGTTGTGGATAGACATTACTACCAACGACACACGGCGTGGACTATGGGAGACCATCTGTGTCAGAGTTTACTGAAAGTACACGAGACAGAAGGTTGTGGATAGACATTACTACCAACGACACACGGCGTGGACTATGGGAGACCATCTGTGTCAGAGTTTACTGAAAGTACACGAGACAGAAGGTTGTGGATAGACATTACTACCAACGACACACGGCGTGGACTATGGGAGACCATCTGTGTCAGAGTTTACTGAAAGTACACGAGTCAGAAGGTTGTGGATAGACATTACTACCAACGACACACGACGTGGACTATGGGAGACCATCTCGCAAACCGAGTGAAAAGTGTTCTGAGCTAAGATTTGATTAAACATGGTAGGCGGGACAACTCACCGTAGGTTGCAAGATCAAAAATTAATATAGTTGCTTCCCCTATTTCTAATGCTGCTTGCTTGCTTGCTGTACCCAACCAGAACATCACACAAGCGATAAACACCCGGTGACACAAAGTGCCGCCATGCGGATGATGATCACCCTAGAGAGGTCCCCTTTCAGAGTTATGGCTATATTTATGGTCCGGTTACATTCAGGGCCCCCGACAGAAGCCGGGGTGGGTCTTCAAATAACGAAAAATTGTATCCCAAATGGGGACGACTCAATTAAAAAAAAAAACGGAATAGTTGCTTCCCCTCGGTTGGTTACGTCATAATCCTTACGTCCTTTTTAGGGTAAAATCTTTTGTTTGAAGCCCCACCCTGGCTTTTTCCAGGGGCTGCAATATAGACAGGCCATAAATATGGCCAATTGTCTGAACGCGGTTTCTGGGACCTCTCCACGGTGATCCTCATCCACATGATGTGTTTTTCGCTTGTGTGATGTCCTAGTGGGGTAGAAAGTCAGTCAGTCAGTCCCCTCGGTCATGAGAGATCAAGCTGGCACAACACCAGTACTGAATAACATACAAAGGCAGCAAATCAAATAGCGTCCCCTCTTTGAGAAAATACCTTGTGACGCCTCACCATTCAAGGCATACGCCAAACTGGGGAGAAGGATGTAGACCACAAGATATGGAAACGATAGCATCGAAGAAACTCTACAGCAGCATGATGTGTCTATGGTGGAGCCGGTTTAAAAAAAAAAACAAGAACCCAAACATCCTTCGACACCAGAAACGGAAAAAATGAAGTGAAGAAGATGAAGCTTCCCTTTGGATTTCGCTCTATCCCTGTCGGAGAACATCGATTAATAAGGGCAGCAGGAGAAGATCTCTAGGCATGGAGTAATGATCCAGGTTGGCCCACCCTCTGAAATTGTCCTGGAATTCGTGGACCAAAACAATTATTGGCGAGGGATCTTCTACTGACGATTGGTAGACTCCTGCTGTACATGCACGCCTATGGAGTTCTTCTTATTATTGGATACAAAAATATTCTACAGTTAAAAACAAATCGAAAAGAGTTTAAAATCTACCCAAAGTATTTCACGATCTTCGCCGGGGCTAAAGAGTCTGTGCACCGTGTTAAGCTTTGGCCCAGACTTTAGCTGAAAGAAAAACGGAGCACTTATGGGTTACTACCCGTTTTCAAACCTCAAACCTCCCAGTACAATCTGGCCGAGCAAGCAAATACTAGGCCAATAAACCAGATTGTCTTAGTGACTGAGAGGGCGGTAAAGAAATGTTTTAACAATCAGTCTGAGCTTTATAGAACGTTTCGTTTAGAGAATATCAATCTCTTCATGACACACCTGACACCTTTCTCTAGCCAATTCTCCAGCCCTATGTGCTTTCATATCCAATGTGTCTTCAGTGTCTTGTATCTACATTCGTGGAGTTCGGCCTCTGCCTCGTTTTCCGGAAACCGCACCCTCCGTTGCTGTTCTCTCCAGGCCTCGTGACAATAAACATGGCCAAAATACCTCAACTTTCGGTCAGTATGCTGTTTATGAGCCAATTCTCCCCAATGTTCACATCATGGAGGATGTCGGTGTTTTCTCCTCTTGGTCCAGGGTTTCCAAGAATTTTTCTTTAGCATTTCAGCTCGAAAGCTTCGCATGTACCTAATGGTTACATATAAGTTAAACTCGAGAGGATCCGCTTCACTTCACCGGGTCTTATCCCATATGTCTGTGCCTCTCTCCACAAAAAAAGCTAGCCACCTGCCTAGAGCATCACACAAAACATGAATTCCGTAGCTCCGGTGACGATCCCTAGGGATCTCCGTATCAAGTGCACTCGTGGACTTGATGACGAAGCCAGCACCGAGTTTCAGCTCTAGTGGTAACAGAAGCAGTGTGATGATATGCCTGTCTTGCTTATTCTCTGAATGCAGAGTGTCAGCCAGACTCCACCGTCAGCCAGACTCCATCGTCAGCCAGACTCCATCGTCAGCCAGACTCCATCGTCAGCCAGACTCACATCGTCATTCCCTGCTGCATCATTCTCTTCAAATAGTAACGGTCTATGTTTGCCTCCACAATGTTCACATTTCCCTATACTCTTTAAGACTCCTAGCTTGCCCTGCATCAGTTCACCACCTCACTGTGCAGCACCAGCCAATCTGTCTGTTCATTTTCCAACACCTGCACTTTCTGGAGGTAGGTGGATATGTAGTTGTACCCCACCAGGACATCACACAAGCGACAAACACGCGGTGATACAAAGCGCCACCATGATGATGAGGATCACCCGTGGAGTGTCCAAGAAACCCCATTCACCCGTTAGGCCATATCTATGGCTAGGCCATATTTATGGCCCGGCTATCTTCAGGGCCCCCGGCAAAGCCAGGGTGGGGCTTTGATATAACAATTAATTGCATCCCACGAGTGGACGACTTCATATATGCTTTCTGCAGAAAAGTTCAACAGAATACTAACAATTCAGTGGCACTGTTCAATGCTGAAAATAAAAACAACCTGTAAGAAAGGGGAAAAGGGATGAATATATTTACCGGGAAAGCCATTATTTCCAAGTTTTATCTGCTGCAGTAAGTCAGCAATGGAGGCATCCACATCGTAGTCATGCTCTAAGAGAACCTGCCTGATTCTCTCCATATCCTGTTTCAAAATAATAATAAAAAAATTAAATAGAGTGTTATTTCTATTTCATGCGAAAGCATAAACGATGAGAATGTACACTGTGGGCGCATGTGGAATGTTTATAATCAAAATTTAGTACAATGGAAAAAACAAATTACCACAATGAGTTTATATGCATAATTCTAAACTGTAAGGATATTAGAATTCTAGAAGAATGGAGATTTCAGCTCTCTTCTGACACACTACTATATACCAGGGACACTGATACACACAAATAAACCAACGAGGAGGGGTGGGGTTGATTAGTCAGGATTACAGATTATCTAATGAAAGGATGGGACTCGAAGCCTTGTTTAAGTGAGCATTAATAATTGTAATGTGCTAAGTAGCATTTTATATAATATTATGTATAAAATTATTATTTAATATACAAAAATATTTTTAAAAAGATAACTTTTTTAAATTGTAAAAATCGAGGAGATGGATGGGGAGGGGAGAAGGGGTGGCGGAGACTCAGCCGCTTTAAATTTTTCTAAGGGCCATCAAAGGGGCCTAAGTTTCCACCTTCTCAATCCCCACACCCTCCCCTCCGCATTTTTAATCAATCTTGAAGACCTTTTTAGGAGGCAATTTTTCTTTATTTGAAGACCTACTCTGGCTCTTGCCAGGGGTCGCAATATAACCTGGCCATAAATATGGCCTAATGGCTGAACGCGGTTTCTGGGACCTCTCCACGGTGATCCTCATCCACATGTTGGCACATTGTGTCATCGAGTGTTTATCGCTTGTGTGATGTCATGTTGGGGTGAAATCTACAACTGCTAAATGCCTGATGAGTCACTCGTGTGAAAAGCGAGCAAACAGTAAAGGACGCCTTTAGCGGTGTTGGACATACAGGGCTAGACCTATATTCTATAGATCAATCAGCACTCATGGGGGTGATGTAGTCAAAACCATGCCGGTCACATTTACTTCCCAAGACTTTACCTGACATTCATTTAATGGTGAGTCGACATAGGAGCCGAGGTCATGTATGAAACAAATAAAAACACATCTGGCTCCGTCAAAACCTGAACATACGAATGTATGATCCGCAGGCGAACGTCTAGTCATTACACATCATTGGTTCCCTGTATGAAAACAGGTCTTTTACTCTCTTTGCTTCGCTGAGAGTCAACCGGTGAAAGATAATGCACTTACCATACAACTAGTAGCCAAAGCCACACCTGCTTCAATGTCCTCCAGCCCTCGCTTAGCACTGACCACTCCAGCAACAGGTGCCGGCCTGTCGTTTCTGGGCGTAGTTCTGATTTCTGCTGTTAGGGACTGAGAATATATCAAGGAATCGTGGATATATGTTTTTGGAGTCGCAATAACATAGTTGCTAGTATACTTCGGCGAACGGACAGATAGACAGACAGACATACGTACAGAGAAAGACAGACAGGTTATTAGACAGACAGAGATAGACAGACAGACAGACAGACAGACAGACAGACAGACAGACAGACAGACAGACAGACAGACAGACAGACAGACAGACAGACAGACAGACAGACAGACAGACAGACAGACAGACAGACAGACAGACAGACAGACAGACAGACAGACAGACAGACAGACAGACAGACAGACAGACAGACAGACAGACAGACAGACAGACAGACAGACAGACAGACAGACAGACAGACAGACAGACAGACAGACAGACAGACAGACAGACAGACAGACAGACAGACAGACAGACAGACAGACAGACAGACAGACAGACAGACAGACAGACAGACAGACAGACAGACAGACAGACAGACAGACAGACAGACAGACAGACAGACAGACAGACAGACAGACAGATAGATAGATAGATAGATAGATAGATAGATAGATAGATAGATAGATAGATAGATAGATAGATAGATAGATAGATAGATAGATAGATAGATAGATAGATAGATAGATAGATAGATAGATAGATAGATAGATAGATAGATAGATAGATAGATAGATAGATAGATAGATAGATAGATAGATAGATGTGACAGACAGACTGACGCAAGGATTATATTTTTCGCTACAATGAGACTGTGTACCATTTAACATGCCTAATGCTAAAAAAGGAAACAGAATCCGTCTAGAAGCCTATTGTATAAGGTTTAGATTCAAGTAAAAAGACCAGAAAGCGGCTGTATTACACTACACAAAAAAGGGATTAAAGTTTGACTTCTCTATATAATTACGTCTCATTTGAAATGGATTAGGGAGCGATTCAGTATTTTAGCTTTCATATGGAAGGCTTAATTATGTGAGGTATTTAGTGTATGTAATTACTCATTAAAAACAAATTTGAAGTAAATGATGGCATACATTTGTAAATCAGTAAAACACACGCACACACACCTACACAAACACACACACACCTACACAAACACACATACAAGGCATCATAGGAATCACTAGTCCATAAGATAACCAGTCAAATCTATTATTTATGTATCAATAATTTACACACACACACACATACACACACACACACACACACACACACACACACACACACACACACACACACACACACACACACACACACACACACACAATAAAAAATAAAAATTAGAACATCCCTATAGGATCTAGGGGATTTTACAGTTGCTGATTTATTTACTGAATGTTTTCTGTTGGTAAGTAAAATGAATTTGACACTTAAAAGATACATAAAATCGTTTTATCAAAGACACTAGTATTATGTAAGATATCTCAGGGATAAATCCGTTCTCCAGTCCATGCCGGCTTGGTGGGTAATAAACAGACAGACAGATTGGCTGGATCTACACCACTGGGTAGTGAATTCTTTTTCTTCTTCTTCGCGTTCACCAGCTGTACACTCTGGCGGAAGGTTTTGGTTGCTCGTCCACTACTGAACTGCAGTCCTGCTCCAGAACCTGAGTGTTGCGTGTGCATCAGTTTTACAGATCTCATTCTCTTCAATACAGACTGTTGGTTCCTTGCCTCTCCGGCAGATGCACTCCGATTTCAAAGGAAGTTCCACAACTAGTCGACTCTTACGACATGCTTTTGGGGAGGCAGTGGGTCTATTCTTGTTTTCCCCACAATGGGACCCCGGAACCAACACGGGGTATTTCCAGATATTTCCTGTTTATGTTGAACCCCCCCCCCCCCCCCCAATAAGTTAGGATAGCGGCGTTTTGCCACGTTTCCATTATTAGTCGGTAACTTTTTAATTCTGTTGGTAGAGTCTATGTTTTTCAAGGTAATCTTGTAATTTGATCGCAAAAGCTAATCAAGAATATTACCAAACGTATTCCGTAACATAAAAATTCTATAAGTATTCACTTTGGTATGATCTTTACTTGGCTTCAGGAGTGGTAGCAGGTAACTATACAACCAGTCGATTGAAACTGACGCTATTGCAATACTGTTGCTGCTGAAACACGACGCCATCTCCACAAGTTCCTCGTCAGTTAAACTTCTTATATGACGTTTACCTAACTCCATCTGGTCATTTGTTTTCCTCAGCATATGCTTTATATCGTTTACTAGCATAATGTTCTCACGGGACTTAACTGTGATTTTTCTAGTAAGATAAAAAAGCACTTCTGATTGTTCGGTCATTTTTATCTGTCTGCTTTACAGATCTCTTCAGAACCCCCCCCCCCCCCCCCCCCGCCCCTTTCTCAATGTCTGCACATAAATAATCCACATATGTAACACGGAACATGAAACACAAGTTCTAGACCAAGATTTCAGTACAGAAGTAGATAAAGAAGCAGAGCTTTCCCCCAGAGATTTCAGCCGGTGAAGGCAAAGAAGACTGTAGGCATGTAAGATGTACACAACCAGGACATCACACAAGCGATAAACACCCGGTGACACAAAGTGCCACCTTGCTGATGAGGATCACCCGTGGAGAGCTCACAGAAACCCCTTTCAGCCGTTAGGCCATATTTAACGCCTGGCTATAAGATGCTATGAAATTGGCATTACCTGCAAGGAGACTTTTGCCGGAGACTCGGTGTTGTCATTGAGTCGACGAACACTGCTGTAATGTTGGCCGTTATGGTATGCTAAATGAAGCTGGGGTACACTTTCAGTGCTGGTCATGGGACCTTGTATCTAAACAGCAACAGAGTAAGAACAAAGAATCAACAGTGTTGCTTGTTAAAAATCAAAATGGCATCGGCTCTACTTTCGTTTCTGCGTGCACCTTCTTCTTTCTTCATTTATTCCTTTTCTTTCTACTTTCTTTCTTTTTTTCATTTTTGCCATCGGCTCTATTTTAGCTTCTGCCACCACCACCCTAATAAACTAAGAAAACATTGGGAGGGAAGGGGATGAAAGGCTCAGTGCCCCCTACCCACCCCAGACCACTCTCTTCATTCCCTTGGTATTAGCAAGATTGTTTAAGGCTCATATTATTTTAAGTATATTATTGTATTAATTTTGCCATTCGGCACCCTATTGTTATTATTTTTGAATCGCAAATGGCAAATAAATATTATAATACACCTGAAATAATTTGAAAGTCACTAAAGTAAAGTAAAGGACCCTTTTCCACGCCTTTAGGCGCATTGGGCATATAGGGCTAGACCTATGTTTTATAGACCAATCGGTGATATGATCAGAATCACGCCGGTCATCTTTACTTCCCAGGATTGCACCTGGTACCTACTAAAGGCTGGGTCGACCTGGGAGTCAAGCTCGTTTTTGAAATTTGTAAATAAATACTGTCAAAATGTCTGTACTTGGTTAAAGGGGAGCTCTTAGTGCTGTTACATTATTATTTCTAGGGGATGTTGGAGGGGGGGGGGAGGGGGTGGCCTAGAGCGATTAATAAGGTCTTGCTGAAAATGGACGTGTTAGGCCAAAAGGCGCAGTTATCGCAGCCTAGCTTTAAACCACAACACAACGGCCCAACCGCCGTTTAAATGAGAACCCAGATGTAGAAGCAGCAGCAGAGAAAGTCTTTATATTTAAAGGCCAGTTGTGTGTGCGTGCGCACGTGTGTGTGTGTTTATGTGAGTGCGTGTGTGTGTGCCCGCGCGCGCTTGTTACAGACCTTTGCTATCTATCTCTTCTCTCCTGATTGGTTTGTAGACCCGTTTCTTTTCAGTTCGTTATTTTGCGCTTACTCCTTCCTTCTTTCTTCTTCCTTAATTCTTTTACTCCTTCATTCTAACTACTAAATTAACACAAGTTTTTATTGAATTTGTATTACCAACGAAGGTGGGACATGTTAAAAAAAAAGGCCCAGCCACCTAAGATTGCTGATCAGACCCGCATCTACAGAACAACCTTCGATCAAAAGCTTGCAAGCACTTTTGCAGATTCGCCCGTCCGTGACGTAATACGTCACGTGTACCGAATCGGCATGTATATACAAATAGTAGCCAGCCTAACACTGGCCTCTCTAGATGACGGAATCTTCTGCAGCAACTGGCCGGGCTGTTTGTGAGCTGGCGTTGATCTGTAATATCAACGTGGCTCGGATGTCCAAGAAGACACAGCGTTTCTTCTGAGTCCATGCCGTGTGGCGTTGGTAGTCATTTCTATCTACAACCCTCTGTCTCGTGTACTTTCAGTCAGCTGTGACACAGATATTCTTGAATGTCATAATGCCAATCTGTCCAGCATCTGTTCTCTCGGTGTCCTTCTGCGAGAGAGAGAGAGAGAGAGAGAGAGAGAGAGAGAGAGAGACAGACAGACAGACAGACAGACAGACAGACAGACAGACAAACAGACAGACAGACAGACAGACAGACAGACAGACAGACAGACAGACAGACAGACAGACAGACAGACAGACAGACAGACAGACAGTGAGTAGGGGGAGGAGGGAAGACAAGAACAAAGTGAGAACTTCAGCAATAAAACAGTTAAAGGAAATTTAAAAACAAAAACCAAAATAAATTCTAAGACATCCCATGGCACTCACCAGTATGGGCCTGCCTCTGAGCTGATGAATGACCACGTTGACATTGTGAAGTTTTGCAAAAGCCACAATGGCATCATTGCCAGCGTGTGTCCCCAGCTTCTGCAGTGCTTTAACTGTAGAACAGCAAGAGCATTTGTATGGACCTTTCTTTTTTTTTTTTAAACTAACTGCTGTTTTAACAATAACGGTTGGTTGCAATGTATCCACTGTAAGAACATTGCGTGGTGAAGCCCTACTCTCTTACAAGATGTAACATTCATACCACTGTCTGAAATCCAAGAGAAAGGTCTTTTTCTAAACCACCCACCGCGTGCATCAAACCAGGATAAAAACTTTGAGGACTGATTATGAAACCGGCTATCCTCCAAAACACGGTCGCAAATTATCGAGGGCGAAAATATACCCAAAAAGGGCCTTAGTCACGTGTCAATTTCGGACATCCGGCGACTTAAATTGCGCACTTTCGGCGACTTCCGCCACCGCCGAGCATATCCCCCAAACTAGATGGCTGGAACT
The DNA here is from genome assembly GCA_905116865.2 of Candidula unifasciata. Classification (NCBI taxonomy): domain Eukaryota; kingdom Metazoa; phylum Mollusca; class Gastropoda; order Stylommatophora; family Geomitridae; genus Candidula; species Candidula unifasciata. The sequence goes on from CAJHNH020001719.1 coordinate 110,684, forward strand.
CACGAGCAGCAGCTACCGCATCTCCTGCAGTTTCCTTCATTTTATTTGCTCGTGAGTCCTAGCCATCTAGTTTAGTCCCAATCCACGCCGCGTGAGCGGCGTTTGGGATACTCTCGGCGGTGGCGGTAAAGACCCCGGAAGTTCGCAATTCGGCGGTGGCGGTATAGTCCCCGGAAGTGCACAACTAACACTTGTCTGAGACCCTGTTAGGGTATTTTTTCGGCCTCGATAAATTGGGACCGTTATTCGGAGGATAGCCATGAAACCATTTCACTGACCTCTGTGTTCACTGATCCACAGGACAAGGGGCCGAAATCTGTGGAGATGCATGAACCCCTAAGCCAGTCGGCAAGGCACGTAATGGTCATGCTGATGATGATGATATCTTTTCACGAACCTCTCAGCCACAGATCAGCACGTTTCTTATTGTCATCATCATCTCGTGTCGTGCCGGTAAGCGTAGACTGTCAGGTGTTGACATCGCACATACAATCCCCAGAATCATTGATCGGTTCAGTGTTTTTGTCTCGACCCCGTCCATCTGGCCAGGCCATCTAGGTATTTATATCTTTGCCTTCCTCTTGTCCTTTTTTCCATCAATATTGCCAGTTGTTATCAAATTCTTGAGCATATTCGATGTCATAATATGTCCAAAATTATTGACCTTCTATTCCTAATTGTTCTAACAAGTTTCCGACATTCACCTGCCTTGATGAGGATTGCTTCCTTTGATTTGTTCTCTTTCCATGATTTTCTTTGCACTCTTCTCAGAAACCACATCTCTGCCATGAACAAAGGGTTATCAGCTTTACTCAATGTCCACGTTTTCCATGCATATAACGCAAACTGTATATAACAAACAGTTTCTTTAATTATTTCTTTTTTTTCCAGCCACAGATGGTGGTAACTGTAACATTGTCTATGCTACCGTTTGTGCACATCAGAATCGATCAATTGATCAGTTTGTCGTCTCTGTGCTGCTACCTTAAAGTTTACCATACCCTCCTGAGATGAACAAATCTCAGCCTGGATGGTGGACGAACAAGGCAGATCACGGGTACCCTGTTCAACCTCCAAAAGAGTTATAATTAGAGCGCCCGTTACGGCTACAACAGCCAAATGAAATAAGCATTAAGTAAAGGGCCCTTTCTCACGCCTTTGAGTCGTACTGGGTATACATGACTAGACCCATATTTTAAAGACCAAATGGCACTTGATGGGTGATGTGGTCAGCATCACGCCGATCGCCTTTACCTCCCATGACTGTACCTGGTACCCACTCAAGACTAGGTCGACCTGGAAGCCAAGGTCATTTTTGTAAAAAAAAATCCGGCCCTCGTCAGCAACCGAACCCACGACCTTCCGATTCTCATGCGAGCGGCTAGCCGCTAGACCACGAAGGCCTTCTAAACAAGTAAAGATGTACTGAAATTATTGATTTAAGAATCGACATCATAGCACACTGGGTATACCTACAGGTGCTCCGTCTCCTGCAGCAAATGCCTTAATGTGTAGATGCTGCTTCCGTAGCACACTGAATATAAACCCGTCTTTCTCTTCCTTTCGGACGTCTTTCCTTGCCTGATCCACACGTATTTCCTCGTTCACACTTTCTTGCACATGTTATATCATCCAACCATTCGTTCGTAAATGGTTTTCAGAATGTCTGCTTTGTCCAGTACGAGTGTTCCTGTTGCTATCGCTTTTGTTGCCAGAAAATGCGCTCTTTCATTTCAGTAAACACCTGTATGCCCAGGACAGTAAATCCACGTGAGTCCCTGCAATGCTGACGTCCTAAAGCTTCGGATCCACTCATGCCGTATTTGTTTATTTGGAACCTTTCGTGGTACCGACTGAGAATCAGTTACTATCATTCGTCTGGTTAACCTGTTTTCTTATATCCACTTCTGAACTGCAGTGAGGAGCTCTTTGGGGGCGACTGAACAGTGCGGAGACACAGATAGATCATAACGGTCTTGGAAGAATGGCGCTGGGAAGAGTTACAAAGGGATCTGCTCAACACTCAGGGAATAGACGAGATGGATATACAATCAGACAGTTACTGGTGCCATCAGACTAGCAACTCTTCGCTTGCTGCTGAAGATGGAGACGGAGCGCTTATGGGGGTATTCCGATTGATGTGACGTCGATTCCTAATTCAACATTCAGAACTGCAGTGTTTTTCTCCACCTTTATCTCATGCATGAAGCTGTAGACAGAAAGCACAATTTTCTTTTCTGCCACGATCTTTTCTTTAACTTTTGCCGAAAAAACCCAGCCAGCTCTTTCAACCAGATTGACAGAACAATCGGTGTACACTATTTCATCATATAGCCCAGCGTTTTCATCTATCAGTTGCTGCAGTTCTAAATCTGCCACATAGTTACACCACTTTCTACATTCTCTTTCAAATGTGAAAATGACCTGATGAAATGTGCTGTTGTTCAAGTAACAAAGGAATGAAAATAGCTGGCTCTTAAAGTTATTATCTAATGCAACTATGGGAGAGGAAAATTAGTTACTGTCGTTCACTTGTGGGATGCTTTTTTAGTTATGTTGAAGCCCCACCCTGGCTTTTGCCGGGGGCCCCAAATATAGCCGGGCCTTAAATATGCCCTAACGGCTGAACGGAATTTCTAGGATCTCTCCACGGGTGATCCTCATCCGCATGGTGACACTTTGTATCACCGGGTGTTTATCGGTGGCGTGATGTCCTAGTAGGGAACATTTACCTACCTAGCCTGGGACAGGAGAAACTGAAATAATAATCTGAAAAGAAAGGCTTGTCGTTGCGTAGGAATTGAACAGAATATGCCAGCTGGTGCTTGTGTATATGTGTGTGCACGCACGCGCGCGCCCGCGTGTGTATGTGTTTAGAGATTGCGATGGAGAGAGAGAGAGAGAGAGAGAGAGAGAGAGAGAGAGAGAGAGAGTTTAGGTTACTATTAACACTAATTACTCTCACAACAAACAAACAAACAAACCATGCTCGTCAAAAGACACGTCATCTTCGACAAATGGCTCAAAATCATGTCTGTGCGACTTGATGTAATTCACAACCTCAGCTCTGTGTTTGAAGTGATTTCTGCAATGTCCCTCCAGTTGGTCGCCCAATGCACGAAATAGGCAGTTCCTGAGGGTGGAAAAACAGACAAGATCCAATGTAAAATAAGTCAGTGCATGAAACCTTTTGTGGTTATGTAAAATACTATTACTCAACAACAACAGGACATTTGTCGGCATCTCTTTATCTTCTTTTTCTTCTTTTTTTTTTTTCCTTCGCATTTACCGGCTGTAAACTCCGGCGGAAAGTTCAGGTTGTTCGTCCACTTTTTGACTGCTATCCTGATTTAGAACCGGAGTGTTGCGTATGCATCCTTTTCACAGATCTAAACTCATTTGCGTGTAGACTGTTGGTTCCTTCCCCTCAGGCAGACGCACTCCAACTAGAAGGAAGCTCTAAATTAGTCAACTTTTACGACATGCTTCTGGGTAGGCAGTGGGTCTATTCTTGTTTTCTCTATAATAGGACCCCGGAACCTCCAGGGGATGTCAGCACATAAGGCTTAGGTCTTGAGAACGGGTTCTGTAATTCACTTCCAGCTGCGGGTGACTTTGCAGCAGACCGCTGTGCGTGGATTTTGACAATGGTATTCAAAGCAGACCGTTCAATCCTTATCATCGTAAATTCTCATTATGTCTAGTGGCACATTAGGCTTCAGAGAGGACTTTCCATGCTTTCCTGTCCCGTCCAATCTCCAGTGCAGTTTTCCATGTCAGAGATGCCGCACTCAGGTCATTTTCCATCGTTCGTAATTTGTTATTGACGTCCAGTAGACTTGTGTTTCTATAATGGGCTTCCTTTCGGCTGTTATCCATGTTGTTCATGCTGACAGGGAGACTCTGTCCCAAGAACGCAGGACGTTTGAGCACTTATTTCCTCTTAAAGCTTTAGTAACGTTGTAGTTTTTTTTTTTTACAGGGCAGAGCTGTCAACTCAAAGGCAATACCAATTTGCCGTGATTGGTTCTGCGACTCCCTGTAGAAAATACGAATCTATAGCCCGTTTCAAATGTCGTAGCCAACTTAAAAAATCTTTAAGTCAGTAACCACTCTGCATACATTGCTGAAACCTGGCCTGCTGCCTGTTTAATGATCATGTCCGCAAAGGAAAATAATTATAATGTAAACAAACATTGCTCTGATAATTGAAGTACAACTAAAAGAGATGAAGTCTTATTACAGGTTCTTGTAAACAGAGTCTTACTACGAATCTTTGGATCCATCAAAGATGCAAACAGTGGTGAATGGAGAGTGAGAAGCAATTACGAAATTCATAATCTGTTTTAAAAAAAAATTGATCACTGGCATCATGAGAGCTAATAGACTGAAATGGTTGGGGCATATTGAAAGAATATCAGATGACAGAGAAGTAAAAACTGTAGACACAAGGGAGATAAATGGTCGTAGACCACGAGGCAGACCAAGAAGACGATGGAGAGATAATGTCTAGGCAGACCTGCTAACATTTGGTGTCACTAACTGAAATTAGAAGGCCAACCAAAGAGATAATTGGAGTCGGGTGATAGCTGAAGCAGTGAACCTCTAGGGCTCGGAATGCTGAAGAAGAAGAAACAAACATATAGCATTTTTTTCTTCTTATTTGTGGTAGATGAAAAAACAGCCAACGATTCAAAGCCAAATATCGACATATTAAAGCAAATGAATAGCACGAACTTGGAATTCCGCGATTCTGGCATGTTGCCACAAATTGAGATTTGCGTGCCCACCTATTTACACATCAAGCTTTTTTGAATGCAGACTGTTGGTCCCTTGTCTCACAGGCAAAGGCACTCTTTGAAGAGAAACACCCGTAATTAGACGCCTTTTACAACATGCTTGTTGGCAGGGGGAGGGGGAAGGGTCCTATTCTGTCTATCCCCTCCAAAAATAGGGCCCCGGAACCAATACAGGGAGTCGGGGTAGAAAGGATGGGATCCGAACTTTCAACCTTCAGAGAACAAGGCAAACAGCTTAACTGTTCCGCAACGGCGTTAAGAAAACATTTCGTGTGGCATCTTTGCAAACACAACGTAGCGACTAGGTGACGAAAACACGAACTAAATGTCAATGTTTATAGAGGCAGTGAAGATCACGAAGAGGGACACGAGATAGGGTAGGGGAAATATGGATTACATAGAATCAAGGGTAGGTAGTAGGTAGATTTAGATTCAAAAATAGACAGATTGCGTACGGCTAGGGTGCAGTCACTAACGCATCAAGGGACTGGATAAACGTATAGCTTGGGGCGCCTACAGGCTGACGCACATACAGACAGAGGGAAATACAGAGAGATGGGCAAATCAGTCAAACACATTTGACATACATTAGACAAACAGACAGACAAATGGATGGATACGTAGGTAGCTTGGTGGACAGACGGACAGGCAAAATAACAGACGGTAGACAGACAGACAGATAGACAGACAGACAGACAGACCAGACAGACAGACACACAGACAGACAGACATATTATATAGATTATATAGATTAGACAGAAAAACAGACAGACAGACAGACAGACAGACAGACAGACAGACAGACAGACAGACAGGCAGGCAGGCAGGCAGACAGGCAGGCAGACAGGCAGGCAGGCAGGCAGATAGATAGATAGATAGATAGATAGATAGATAGATAGATAGATAGATAGATAGATAGATAGATAGATAGATAGATAGATAGATAGATATAGATAGATAGATAGATAGATAGATAGATAAGATAGATAGATTAGATAGATAGATAGATTAGATAGATAGATAGATTAGATAGATAGATAGATAGATAGATAGATAGATAGATAGATAGATAGATAGATAGATAGATAGATAGATAGATAGATAGATAGATAGATAGATAGATAGATAGATAGATAGATAGATAGATAGATAGATAGATAGATAGATAGATAGATAGATAGATAGATAGATAGATAGATAGATAGATAGATAGATAGATAGATAGATAGATAGATAGATAGATAGATAGATAGATAGATAGATAGATAGATAGATAGATAGATAGATAGATAGATAGATAGATAGATAGATAGATAGATAGACACATTGAGACAAGCAGATACTTATTTGAAACTCAACCTTGAAGTTTCGCTTTCTCACGGTCTGTGTGAAAGAATGACTAGCACATTTGAATTCCGGTCAGCCAGAGGCCACCCGCTCGCTGCATGGGTATAGACAAACAAGGAGAGTCTGTGACACGAAGTTGTATTACCGAAGCAGAGGTGCGTGCAGTTAATGTTAGTTTACTTCTTGTGCTCGTCTGGACAGGTTAACCGGCGACTGGGTCGCCCACTGGCTCGCCGGTAGACGACTTTTCAAGGATTTCAGTGGCGTGTAATGCTAAGCTATTTTATATGGCACACACAACCTAGTCACAAATATAACCTAAATTTCTCCCTGGTTGAATGTGACGATTTTTTTTCCTCGCAACAAAGCACCTACCACCTGTCTGGACAGGTCTGCGTTTGCTTTTTATTTTTATTTTTAAAGGCCGGTCCGAACCCTGCTCTGGTAAGAGGCGCTGGAACTTGGTAGCTGGTGCATCTTGAAACCCCCTCCCCCGCTCTTCCTCGCCACCTATTAGACAATTTGTAAGTAGGCTAATGTCAACACTCCCGCCACCACCGGCCAACCTTTAGACAATTTGTAAGTAGGCTAATATCCACACTCCCGCCACCACCGGCCAACCTTTAGACAATTTGTAAGTAGGCTAATATCCACACTCCCGCCACCACCGGCCAACCTTTAGACAATTTGTAAGTAGGCTAATATCCACACTCCCGCCACCACCGGCCAACCTTTAGACAATTTGTAAGTGGGCTTACACCCATACCCCCCCCCCCCCACCCGCTAACAATGCGGAGGCACAAATAGATCATCACGGTCTAAGGAGAATGGCGCTGCGAGGAGTTACGATAATCCAATGGGATCCGGTCGAAGGTCAACACTCAAGGGAAAGGCGAGATGGGTGTACAATCAGACAGTTACTGATACCATCAGAAATGGAACTCTTCGCTTGCTGCTGAAGATGAGGACAGAACGCTTACGGGAGTGTCCCAAGTGCTATGATGTCGCACTGACAGTGGTAATACCCTCAAAGTGATAAAAAGATCCGTGGATTTTGGCAGCAGCGTCATTGCGAAGAAAAGGAGAACGGAGTAAAGATCGGCATAGCTAAGCATGAGAGGCACACCGTATGTACAAGAAGTCTTGTTAACCAGCATAGAACTGGCGCTGTTAAATCGGGAAGCTGATGTAAATGTTGAGGAAATCTGAGCACTTATGGATATCTCTGAAGTGCCGTGAAGATAACCCAACTCAAAACTGACACGTTGTAACGTGCACTCCTGTGAGAGTAACGACCGGTACAACCTCATGAAGTGTCCATTGTCACTGTCGGTTAAACAGACATTGTGCTGCCCCCAAAATTTAGCTGGCTGCAAAATATCCACTGCTTATCAATGGACTGTTATGTGATAAAGCCCCAATCTCTTTCTGGGTTTGACGAGAACGTTTATTTCTTTTTTTTAAAGTTCCCATCATAGGAACTTAAAATGAAACTTAAGATCTTCAACTCTTGTGTGATTCCAATGCTAATTTATGGGTGCTAGAGTTGGAAAGCAGGGTAGCTCTAGATTTTTAAAAAAAAAAAATAACAATTTTGAGAACAGATGTCTTAGAAGAATTCTAAATCGCAACTGGACAGATTTCAGATCCCACAGGCAAATAAGACAAGAGAACAAGCAATAAAATGTTTCAAATTTTAAAAGAAAGCGCCGCTGGAACTACAGCCACCATGTACTCAGAATGGTAAAGACAATACTCCTTCACCAAGCCCTTATATGGACACCAGAAGGGGGAAAAACGGGGAAAACCAAGAGTGACCATGCGTAGAACCATCATCAAGGAAGGTTAAACTACGGGTCTAACGAACATTTAAGACCTAAAACAGGTAGCAACGAACCACTAGACAGAGAGAGAGCTATGACCTCTGCCCAATGCGCCGCTCCACGCTCAAGAGGAAACACTAACTAAAACTAACTAATCATGGGAATCTAACCCTAGTAAACGTCGAATAATGCATTGTGAAACGATCTCACTAATCCCTACGCCACAGAGCTGCACATTGACACTTTTACAGAACCCTGAATGCAAATTCATATAGTCCAATACCAAGTCGCCTTCACTGAATCATCAATGGAAAAAAAAGTATATTTATCTGGCAATTCTATTCCGAGGATCTGACACATATGTACACAGCATGAATGAAAGGGCATACCGCAATACACAAAGGTAGAAAGTAAGGCTATCCAAGGAATGAATGGAAAGGGGTTTACAAAGAATCAATTTAAAGAGTCGGTTATTTAATAGATAGAGATTACCGTTGATGAGTAACTTGGCGTGAGAAAATTGAGGTAGATGACAGTATACATACTGAAGAGTGGGAAAGAAGGACGGGGTGACATAATCGAATACTGTAAAATTTTTAAATGCCGAAATGTGTGAAAGACTGATGGGGTGAAAAAATTTATTTCTGTAATACTATAAATACTGAAGACTGACGAAAGAGGTTTGAGGTTTTGAGGTTTTGAACAACGAATCAACATCATGGAACACGGGTAGAAACCCAAAACTGCTCCGTTCTTTCTTCTACTATTTTCGATTTATAACTGCCAAAGGATTTTTTACGTGCGCAACAATGCACACGGTCGTCTGATCTCACTACCCAGAGACCAGGGGAATTATTATAAGTCCTTCCAAGTGAAACAATCCTAGCCTTCACCGGGGCACGAACCTAGGACCTTTAGCACTCGAGGCGGACACATACCTGGAGACCACACAGTCCCCATCCCCCCATCCCGTACATACTGAAGAGTGTGAAAGAAGGACGGGGTGACATAATCGAATGCTGTAAAATTGTTAACGCCGAAATGTGTGAAAGACTGAAAGGGTGAGATAAGTGATTTCTGTAATACTATAAATACTGAAGCGGGATGGCTGGGAACAATATAGAGACTGGTAAAGTTATTTAATTAAAGGAGAGATGATGAGAACGCCTTTACAGACGAAAATCGTAAGAAGGATGACTTGAACGAAACTAACACAAGAAAACTAACTTCCTGCTTCGCACAGGAACAGTCGACCTTCTTGGAACACGACATGAAAGGGGCGACAAGTTAATTAAGGACGTGGTATACAGCGAAACAGTTGCAAGGAAAGAGAGGAAGGGGATGGAAGACTAAGAGAGGTGGTACTGGACAATTCGACAGAATGGTATGGAACAGTATATCTATCAAAATCGATTATGATTACACGAAGCAAAAGACTGTGGATAAGACAGTCCAACATTGCAATCGATCAGTCGATAAATACTGTTGTCTACCTAAATGTTTACCATTACATCATAAAATGTTTACAGTTTTAGTCTAGACGGCAAACCAACAAGTTAGATCCCAGATACCCAGTTCTATCTTCAAAGAAGTTATAATTAGTAAACCCATAACGGATATGCAAGCCAGGTGCAACCTGCAGTCTTATGCTGGTAAAGACAAGTGTGTTAACACTGCACCGAGACACACCAATCGAATACCCAGAAGGAAGTTGGGGGGAGGAGGGGAAGAAGGGGGGGGGGGGGGGGGGAGACTGTGAATTTACGCTATAAAAGAAATAATATAAGCACTTTAAAATACAAACAACTTTGTAAAAGCAAGAACCAAAAAAAAAAAAAAAATCCGATGGTGAATATTATAGTTTTGATGTGATGGCCTATGAGGGTTTTATCATCTTTGAAAAGGGGCAACAGGAACAGGGTGTATTATTTAAACAAATCAAACGGTCCCCGTAATCTCTGTTTGAACCTAATCTTGCCTCGAATTCTGCTATTCTATCCATTCCTCTTTCACCGCCCCATCTCTCTCTCTCTCTCTCTCTCTCTCTCTCTCTCTCTCTCTCTCTCTCTCTCACACAAACACACATATACACTCATACAATCACTCACTCACACACACATTCATTCACCCACACCAGCTTACAGTTTCTTGTGTATTGTTATATAGCATATTTTCATTAGCATTATTGCACCAACCATAATAATTAGTTAAACAGTAACGCTAGTTTTTACACTTACGTAAAAGTTATAATGTGTGTAGTTGCTGCTTTTGTTGTCTTTGTTTCCTCGTGTGGGTTCCATGGTCCCATTCTAGGGAACACAGAATAGACCCACAGTCTCCCCGTCAAGCGTGTCGTAGAAGCCGATTAATGTGGCGCATCGTTCGAAGTTGGAGTGCCCCTGCCTGAGAGGCAGAAAACTATGAGTCTGCATACAAGCGAAGTCAGATCTGTTTTTCACCTTTGTTCACCAGCTGTAAACAACGGCGGAAAGTCCTGGTTGTTCGTCCATTTGGACTTTGGCTTTGTGCCATGGCCTGAGTTTTGTTTACTAGTTTTTTTGTGTGCAGGTGATTGTTCCTTGCCGCTCGAGCAGATGCACTCCGACTCCGAAAGAAGCCTCTATTTAATCGACTTTTACGGCATGCTTGTCGGGAAGGCAGTGGGTCTATTCTCGTTTTCCCTATAATCGAGCAACGGAACCCACTTGGGGATAGCCAGATAGTCTATGTGAAGCGGACGTGCATGCAACACTGGTACAAGACTAACTTCCGGAGGTGGACGAACACCCATAACCTGTTCCCAGTCTACAGCCGGTGAGCGCGAAGAAAAGAAGAAAAAGAAAAAACATTCTACGAAACTAACAGTAGCACATTTATTAACGTTATCCCCTCCCCCAAAACAAAGGCATCCTCTGTCATTTTACTCACCTTCTATAATCAGTGTATAGCTGCATCTCTATAAAAACCTTACAAAGCTGTATCCACGCACGAGTCAAATAGTTGAAGTTTTAGTTAGACAGGTCACAATCTCCAGTGTTTCCCAAACTTGTCTTATTCGTGGCGCCTTTTTTCAATTAATTTTTTTTCCAGGGCGCCCTCACCGAAGTAAAAGTATAATTTTCGTATGTAAGAAATAAAAAAAAAAAAACAACCCTGTGTTTTCGAATATTTCGCGGCATCCCTGTGAAGACGCCGCGGCTCCCCCGGGCGCCGCGGCGCACAGTTTGGGAACCATTGTCATACTCCATCGACCTGAAACGCCACTCGGTTGAGTAATAATACAGGATACGACAGTTCAATGTCTCTTTATGATGAAAATATCTTTATAGTTATAACTCCAAATCTAACAGTACAGTTAATCGAATTACATCAAATAAATGTTGAATACTGAATGTTGAATCGACATCACAGCACTTGGGATATTCCCACAAGCGCCACTTGCCTATCTTCAGCAGCAAGCAAAGAGTTCATATTTTATTGGCACCTGTAACTGTCTGATTGATATCATTTTTGCCTTTTCCTTAAGCGTCGAGCGTCGGCCAGATCCCCTTATTAACACATCGCAGCGCCATTTTCCTCAAACCCCAGTAGTTAACAAACCTAAACCTCCAGTTGATCTCTCACTGAAACTATGGTAACACTCCAAGCCCTGTGAGTTAACAAACCCAGCCGTTCTCTGAGTTTCGTGTGGGCGCTAATTCCTCAACTTTCAATTAGGATTTTTTTCAGCCCACCAAGTACACTCCAACATGACCCCGTTTACGGACATCAAAGAATCGGACTTGAACTCTGATCTTGTTAGATTTCCAAAAGGTCTATTCCGTTTTCAGCCACTACCTTTTATTCTA